>CAKNXH010001381.1:133408-157539 GCA_932178445.1 Andricus quercusramuli
TGTGGATGTGTGGATGTGTGGATGTGTGGATGTGTGGATGTGTGGATGTGTGGATGTGTGGATGTCACGCTTTTTTGTGAACATGATAACTAGAAAACGGTTGCAGAGGATGCGATGAAATTTGGTGGACTTATTTTCCTCACTAATATCTTGGAACTGACCGAAGGATTTCTAAAAATATGTATTGCATTTTGTTCTAGAACTCAATAATATTTAAAAAATCCGTTTTTTATAGTGAAACTTTTTTCATTAGCATAATTGAAAGTTGATGCAAGAACGGAAAAGATTCCTTGGTTCGAGACGAATCGATTGACCTATAATATAAATACATTTTATTGAAGGGTAGAGAAGTTACGGTAATTTATATATTTTGAAAATCGGTTTTTTATAGTAAAACTTTTTTCATGAACATAATGCAAAGTTGATGCAAGAACAAAAAAGATGTTTTGATTCGAAACGAATCGATTGACCTATAATATTAATAAATTTTCTTAAAGAGTAAGGAAACTATGGTTATGCATAATATTTGAAAATATGGTTTTTTATAGTAAAACTTTTTTCATTAGCATAATTCAAAGTTGATGCAAGAATATAAAAGATTCCTTGGTTCGAGACGAATCGATTGACCTATAATATCAATACATTTTATTGAAGAGTAGCGAAGTTATGCTCATTTATAATATCTGGATCTTCAGTTATAAACAGAAAAACTTTTTTCATTGACATAATTCAAAGTTGACGCATGCATAGAAAAGACTTTTTGATGACAATTTCTCAAATAGAGTAAGTCTGACAATTTTTGTAAAGAAATGATAAAGCTGGGAAAGGGGTAGGGTGCGACAGAACTTTTTCTTTCCCTTCTCCAGCTCAAATATTATTATTTCGAACGCAAGATTTGATTTGTCTGATTTGTCTTTGCATTTAAAACATTTTTTGTATTATTTTGTAATTTTTCATTTTTGGTAAATTTCTATTTTTAAATTGAGCAAAATGAAGACTTTGGTTTGTCTATTATTGAAAATAATAACTAATGCTTCCTCTATGAGGAAGCAAATACATTTTCTAACGGGAAGCAAAGTGATCGTGAAATGAGCACCATATAATTATAAATACAAACAAAGTGGAAACACTCGAGATCGAATTCACAGCTAGTTTTTCTTGTTTTACTCTTTTTCCCCTCCATTTTCAGCGAGCATAAGGTATTTGCTGAAAAATCTATTATTTGACCTTTAAAAATTTTTTAAATATATTTTTTCCTCATTTCATTTTTGAAGGTCAAATAATAGATTCTTAGAAAATGTTTATGATCACTGTGAAGGAAAGGAAAATCGTATCGACTGTAGTGAACATAATTTTTTTAATAATTACAGGGTGGCCACTAATTTTTAAATTTTCGTCTCCCGGTTCTCCTGGTAAATATTCGCGATTAGTCCCGATCTAGAGAAAAATATGCTTCATGTGCGAAACCCATAGCATTTTCACATGAACAATTTCGGAAGTCGATTATCATCAGCAATCGTTTTTGCAAGAAATCTATTGACTTTGAATCATATAAATAATTCAAAAATTAATTATTAAACCAATTTTTGAATACAAGGATTCAAAATTTTTCAAACGATAATTAATAATCAATCGTTTCGAAATGAAAGCAGCTGATATTCTAAAAATATATATAGATTGATTCTGGACAATTCAATTAGAAAAAGGAGTTAAATTGTATAATTTCTAAGTCGAAGCGCTAACAATTAAACAATTTTATTTCGAATTGAATAATCAGGAAATAGAATGATTTCATATTAAAATGTCGAAGAGAGTACACTGTCAAAACGTTAAAAATTGGAAATTTCAGGATTTGGACTTCGGAAAGTGAATCATTTAACATTCAGAGGAATTGAAATTGCATTATTTATCATCAAAGGTGTTCAAAATTCAATACCTAACAATTGAAAACTTTTGAATTTGGATAATTGGAAATTCAAAGCGATTGAAAATTGACGAATTGGAATTAAAAACTAAATTAAACCTTTCAAAGGCAAAGCTTCTAAAATTCTAGAATTTTAAATTGTTATTACATAAAAAACTATAATTCAATGTATAAGCTGATTAGGAGAATTTGTCTAAAATCAAAAAATAAATTAAATTATTCTAAAAAAAAGTATAAAAAATGGAGAACGCTGAAATTGTAAATATTTAAAATGACCGAAATGATTGAATTACTGACGGATCAGTTCCAGATAGTACAATTTTTTTTTTTCATTTTAAACACAATTTTTAATTTTTTTAATTCAAATCTTCTTTTAGAATTATTATCCATTCTTGAAACATTGCAATCAAATATTTTTCAATTTGAAATGATTTATTTGTTTAAATCTTCAACTAAAAATCGGACAATTTTGAAATATTACATTCAAAATTAAAAATTAAAAAAGTAATACAAAACGAGATTGTTGCAACATGATTCCAATTTTTCAAATTACACCATTTCAAGCTTCCCAATTAAAAACATACAAAAATAATTATAAAAATTAATTTTAGAAAAAAATTTAGTTTCAAAGCATCAAAGGTTGAACTATTTTAGAATTGCGCATTTAAAAATATAATTTTGAAATAAAATTATAGAAATTTTAAACACGACAAATATATTATTATTCAGTATCATATCATGTAGTATCAAGTGATATTCGAAACGACTGGATAGCTTTTTTTACTAAAAAATGTGATTTCTGTCAAAAAAACCACTGTCATTTTCACTGTTCAAAATTGCAGAATTATAAATATTGTGTGGATTATTGTCAACCTTTAAAGTTTGATTATTACAAACACTTTGAAAATTATATGCTTTCTAATTGGAAACTTTGAAAACTCATAAAAAGCGCGAATTATGAAATACAAGAAATCTCCCGGTGTCATATTTCTCTCCCGGCTTTATCCCGCTCCCTGCGCAAGCTTCTCCCGGTTCTCCCGGGTGGGTGACCACCTTGAATTTTTAATGAGTACAATTCCTTCGGAAGAGAAGGTTTCATTAAAACGGAATGGACAACATTTAATTTTTCGAAAAAAATCTACATTTTGTCCTTAACGCCTGTTGGATCTCGCGCTTCGCGTTTTGATATTTATTCTTTTGCACTTGGAATGCTTGAATGAAACTTTATCAAAAAGATTTCTTTCAGATCGCAGTATGTATATGCATCTTCACATTATTTTTGTGCATAAAACAAAACATCCTATAATTCTTCTTTTAAATTTGTTACGTATCTTGCGTTTTTGGCGTAATATTGGAATGTTCTACTCTTTCATATTAATTTTGACGAATAAATTAAAAACAAGAAGTTCTGTCAAAAAATAGTACAATGAAATGTTTTACGAATTTTTAAACACAGAAATTCCTTCAAAAACTGTTCCCCATATTTTGCGTCGTTCATTGGCTAAATTTTGTAATTTTCAACTTTTTTCATAATATTTTCGATTAATTGAACCAAAATGACAAGTCCTATCAAAAAATAGATCAAATAAATTTTGTATGACTTTTTGAAAGCTGTAATTCCTTGTTAAAATTTTTTTCCATATTTCATGCCGTTTGGTTCAAAACTTGAATTTTCGATGTTCTGCATAGTACTTTTGATGAACAAAACCAAAATGACAAGTGCTATTGAAAAATGGTGACAAAAAATTCTGTTGAACTTTAAAGCTATAATTGCTCTCACAGACTTTTTTTCGTGTTTTGCGTCGTTTGGTTCGAAATTGAAATTTTGTGTTGTCAAAAATTCTGATAATTCTGATACTTTCTCAATCAAAAATGATGAGAACCTAATTAATTATAACAAATTTTTATATCTTTTTTAGGTAAGCAATTCTTCTCTATCAATATTTTTCCTTACCTTTTGTCGTTCTTTTAGAAAAATTTTTATTTTTAATGTAATTTTCCATGATTAAAACCAAAACTACGCGTCCTATCAAGAAGTGATTTATAAAAAATTTGGAGATGTGTTTCAGGTGCACAATTGCTTCCTAATTTTTTTTTCGTTGGGTTTGTCATTCTTCGAACAATTTTATTTTTTTTATTTTCAATGTTATTTTACACGAATAAAACAAAAGCTACACATCTCGTCAAGAAGTAGTTATGAACAAATTTGTAGATCCTTTTCGGAAGCACAATTTTTGTCTGTTCATCTTTCTTTATATTATGCATAGTTTGAACGAAAAATGTAATTTTTCATTATTTTTTGTGTGATCAAAGTTCGGCTTTCTGAGTACTACGAAAAGTCGTACATAAAATTTTAAAATCTCAGAAAAAAGGGTTTAAAAAATTTTGAAAATGGACTAACTTTTTGAATTTATGTCCAAAGTGGCTCGTTAAGGGACTCGTTCTTTCTTCCAGGACCTAAAAAAAGTGTGCCACCGCCCGATTTGATCCGTTCATTTTTTCGAGAATTACCGTGTTTACGGACGGACGGACAGACAGACAGATGCCATCGCTAAAACATGATTTTCGTCTTAATTGAAAAATGTTTGACAATTCTAATACTTTCTCAATCATAAATGACGATGAGAATGTAAAAATAGGTCGAAAAACATCGAATCTTTTTTTTCAAAAACCTGGGTTTTGGTAGTTTTTGAAAATTGTTTATATTCCCGAACTTATTGAATTTCTGTCCCATCGAAAAATATCATTAATATCAGTTGTAAATCTTGTAATTCTTGCTTGAATTTTATTCTAATTGCAACATTTCATGGGGTTAATTTATGATCATATTTTATATCTACCGAAAATTTGATTCAGGGTTCTTAATCTGTTGGCTAAAATGATTTTTGCTACTTCTTGAAAATGTGAAAAAAATTATAATATAATTATAATCTTTATTCCAATTTTAACTAAAAAATCTGCAATGTGGACAGACAGACCATCGGACTTACTTAGACTTATTTTCAAAAGCATGTAATATGTATAGATTCATCGAAGAAAAATTCAATTCAAAAAAGGGAAATAATTAGAATAGATAATTTTGTAATTAAAAAAAAACTTTTACTACTCGCAAAAACAGACTCTAGTTTTGAATAAAATCATTTCTCATATTCGAAATAAAAAACTTTATTTTCAAACATCGTATATTTAAAGAGAAAAGGGGAAAACGGGAATTTGAAAAAATTGGAAACGCAGGGGAATAGAGGAAAAACTGATTTCTGCC
Source organism: Andricus quercusramuli (assembly GCA_932178445.1). Taxonomy (NCBI): domain Eukaryota; kingdom Metazoa; phylum Arthropoda; class Insecta; order Hymenoptera; family Cynipidae; genus Andricus; species Andricus quercusramuli. The sequence goes on from CAKNXH010001381.1 coordinate 138,595, forward strand.
TAGGGCTACGAAACCCTCAGAAGAAATAAAATAAAATGGAAAAGTATAGCACTATTGGAAAGTGAAAAATGATAAAAATATGATAAAAGTAAATAAAAAAAAAATTTCAAAAAGGATTGGATTAAAAGGATGCAACTGAAAAGAACTAGAATTGAGAAGGAATAAAAAAGGATACATCTTCAATGTGAGTGAACCCATTGAAAAATATAGAATAAAATAGACCCAAATTTCATTATTATATAAAAATACATTCCTATTTGAGGTGATTTCAAAGGAATATAAAAGACACTAATCTTTCGAATAACAATTTGCCCGACCAAAGAAGCATCAATTTTCTCTAGAAGCTTCCGGTGCGTTTAGTGGGAAACAATTCACTGTCAGCATGTTTGGGGATTTCTCAACCAACAGTGTGATTATTGCACAAGATACGCTTTCAAAGATGTAGCACCGTCACATATCCATAAACAAAAAAGATAATAAATTTATATCCATGACAGGCGGGGCCAAGGACTCTCGTTTTCTCGTTTCAAACCATTTCAGGGTTTCCTGGATACGAATTTATCTCCTATTTTACTGTTTAGTCTCTTTTCCGCATCTATGAAACAATGGTTGCTGGGCTGGCTGAGTTGAGCTACAAAAAAGGACCAATTCTTTACAGACCATGAATAAAGAATGAAGCGTTCTCTGCTGGAGCTTGGTCGTCTTTATAAGAGAAATTAACTCCCAAAAGGAGGTCGTAGCTAAACGTTTTCCATTTCAGAGATATAGGAAATCCTTTCCTGGCGATAAACGACGTTGTTAGTAGTTTCAGTGGAAATTGCAACTTTTGTAAACGATACAGAATTCAATTTATCTCCCGTTTTAATTATTGGGTTACGCTTCCACCAGTTTAGTATTCATTAATTTTCTCTGTGTAGAATTTACGTACAAAATTTGCTTTGTTCCTCACATAAAATCCTGAAGTACCAAACATGTTTAAACTTAACTAAAACAATGTGCACTATGCGCAAACTAATTACCCTTCCTTTAAAGAAACAAACAAGATCCTTTTTCTTGAAAAGTGACAAGAAACATTTTTCTATAGATTTTATAGAAAATCTTATATGATTAAGGAGTCACTCCGTTTTTTTTATTTGCATCAATACTTTTTTATTATTAACAAAAGATAAAAAATACATTTCGGAATTGAATTCGACTATTTGAATTTATTTCAATTTTCTATAAGATTGCATTTCAGATGTTTTTCGGACTTATTTGCCATATAATTGTATTAACTCATTTTATTGCATGATCAAGATTTTATTTCCGAAATTCGATGGTAAGCAGAATCTGACATTTATCTGCATAATGAAACTGAGAAACGTTCAAGATCTACAATGTAAAATTTAATTTAATCAAGCTCGACGTACACAACAGTGTTTCAATTTATATCTGATTTAAAAAAAACTTACCACAAAGAATTGGGAAAACTGTAGCGATTAAGGATGCACTAAAATTATCGGAAGTTCAAAAATGAGCATTGCTAAAAATGATTTATATAATCAAGCAATAAATTCATATTGTTAGATGAAAGTTGTCTTGGAAGAGAACTGAGGGCGAAATTTAAAAAAATATATCAGGTATAAATTGTTCATTCAACAATAGTTATTTAGAGCTTTAAGTTTTTGCTTTCTCTCGAAGTAAAAGTTGCAATTCTAATTTATTCCTAATATCGTATGACTTATTTTAATCCTTCAAGGATTCTCTACAAATCTCTTTGGTACGTTTTTATTCAAAAAGTGTTATTTAGGAATTATACAATTGTTAATTCCATAAACAAAAGTTTTCTCAAATAAAATTTTTTCAATAAAAATGTACCAAAGAAATTTGTATAGAATCTTTTGAGGCATAAAATGAGCCCTACAACATTAGGATTAAATAAGAGTTGCAACGCTTACCTAAAGAGAAATCAAAAACATAAAACTCTAAAGAAATATTGTTTGATAAACAATTTGTAGCCTATATTTTTTCTGAAGTTCACATTTAGCTTTCTCCCAAAATTAGTTATAATTAACAATAGTAATAGTTGCCACGATTTTACAAATCATTGTTATCAGTGGTCACATTTAAGTTCACATAACTACTGTACATCCTTGAAAGATTCAGGGTCTTACTCTATCTCCATGTGCGACAGCTTTTACGCTTTTTGGGATAAGCATCTTACATTTTCATCATAGAAAAGTTTCCAACTCACCAAAAAACTTTCAAGATAATTTATAGAGCTTCTAAAATATATTTTACAAATACGATTTGCTAAAATATACTAAAAAGAAAGTCATAAAAATTGACGAATGTGAAGTGTTCGGACAAACATTTTTTTCTTATAAAATATTTAACATTGAATAACACATATTTATGACCTCTAAAAATTACAAGTTCAATTTTCTGATCTGAAACTTTTTATTACCAAATAAGCTATACGAATTGAGAGGAATTGATCGTTCATATGATAAAATATAATATTTTAAAAAGTTTATATCCTTTTCCATTTGTAACATTTATAAATCTAGGAAAAATAAATTTTTTGTAAACTAAAAGTAACTTTTGGGTTACTATATTTGAGGCTGAGATTCGATCTTGAATCAAAGTTTTCATTTAATTAATAAAAATCCTCTTTGTGTACAAATGTGCATGTTTTGGGTGCTGAAATGTTTGACGTATATTATCCCTTGTGGAAAGTTTTAAATAGTTTATTCTATAACCTGAAATTTCACTAACACATTGAAGTAAGTTAAAACCATTTTTTATTTTAAATGTTTCCAAGAAACTTACCTAATTACTTTCATTGTGAACAATTCTCATTTATATTTTATGCAATCATAAACACCAGTTTCTCTACAACAACACTTTCGAGATATTATTAAAAAATGACGTCATGTACTTTTAATAATTAGATTTACGAAAAAACTATTCTCAAAATTAATCCAAAGGTCATAATTTCCAAACGAATCTATTTATGATATGAATCTTTCGTTCATTTTTATTTATTTACAAAACATGAGAAATTCACGACAACAATCAATAAAGAAACGGTAGGTATTCATTTATCAGAAGCGTCAATTTATCAAAATCGCATTTTTAGTTACAATCTAATGGTTTTTCGGGAAAATAAGAATCTAGTAAATTAAAATCTCTGTTAAATAAATACCTACAGAAAGAAACCAAGAGTCCTGAAGTTTCCAATCTTTCTTTCAAAAATTGCAATAGAATGACACCTTCAATCAATCATAAACACGGGTTTCCCGAAAATAATAGTTTTGAGATATTTTAAAAATATTAACTAAAAATAACGCCTCGGGTTTTTTAATAATTGGATTCAAATATCTTTCTTCTCCCTCAGGCTGTTCTGGCCACGTGTAGCTTCAATTAAATGTTCATTTCGAAAATCATTAAATTTTCATAATCCACTTACAACTGTTGAAATACTTTCAAAATTTTAATTATACGAAAACATGATCCGATTTATATTTAATCTCCATTGCATTTAATTATACTAAAATCCAAACTGTCGAACTATAAAGCCAGCAGTATTAATTAGAAGACATATAACCTTGTGAACAATCAATTTTGGAGAGCAGGTTGCTGATGCATCCGGTATATCCTCTCATTACTATGAACTCTCGTAATAGCATAATTAAGTTAAATTCTCTGTAATTTGAATTACAGGAGCACTCAAATTTCGGATGAAAATCAATGGACCATGGCAATGTTAAAGGTAACCAATTCTGCAAAATTTTAATCTTTATTATGAAATTATTACATTAAATAAAATTAATAATTTATCCCTCACTCGATTAGGTTATGTCTATTATAGGGATCGCAGCAGTTTAGTAGTTAAATTTTAGGTAAAAATGGGAGTTTTTTCGGAAAAAAGGAAATAAAAAGGGAATTCCATTCATTACTAAGAGCTTGTTATGTCATATGGGTCTCCCGCGGATTTTGAATCAAAGTGCCTGCTGACAGTAGCGCCTTTTATAAACTTCGCTCCTAAATATATTTAGCAAGTTGTTTATGTTTGACTTTTGGAAAATGTACATATTTTTATAAGCAGATATACTTTGATTTTTTATTCTCATTATTTTTTTCACATGAATGTTAACTGAATCAACTAAACTATTTTCATGGAAAATTCAACTATCTTCTCAAAAATTATTTTTAATAAAGTGTATAAAGAAAATTTTTTATAACGTGCCGTACACAAATTTTTAGATGGATTTTAAAATACTTGGTATGGGCGGTGATTGATGGTATAATATAATTCAGCCAAGTTGTATACTGTCTAATGTGGCTTTTTCAAATTTATTTGAAAATCTCTAAAGGGCACTTAATACAAAAGTTTCTTTATATATTTTATTATGAATATTTTTTCTCAAACCACTTGGCCGTATGTTTTTTGACGAATACAACTGTTTTTTTATTTAGAATTAACATGTTTTACAATTAAATATATCGAATATTACATTTTTTTTATAAGAATGCATATTTTTTGTAGAAAATTCGTATTTTTGGCTTGAAAATTCAACAATTTGGTTGACATTTTTTTCTATCATGACTAAAATATCTTTTTCGATTGTTAAAATCAACTATTTAAAAAAAAAATCTTTTTTGTTGCTTGAAAATTTAACAATTTGTTTGAATTTTTTTAATATTTAAAAATCGTCTTCAATTGAAAAGTCAATCGTTTTGTTGAAAATTTGTTTTTGTCATGAAAACGTTGATAATTGATAATTTTTAGTTGAAATTCAACTTATTTTTTAGAAAACTTGGCTTTTTGGCTTCAAAATTCAATCTTTTGATTAAAAATTCATCATTTTAGTTGAAACAATATGTAGAAACGTTTGTAGAAAACTCGTATTTTTCTTGATGAAACTAAATGTTTTTCATTTAAAATTAAAATCTTCTTTAAGTACAAAATATCACATGTTACATTTTTCGATGAAAATTCATCATTTTTGTAGAAAATTCGTCTTTTTAGCTCGAAAATTCAACAACTTGTTTGAAATTTTCTTTCATTTTTGATTGAAAAATCTTTTCTGTTCGAAAAATTATCAGCTTTGTTGAAAATTTGTCGTTTTAAGAATAAAATATTATCAATTGGGAGAAAATTTAATCCTTAGATAATCCTAAGATCAACAATTTTGTCAAAAATTCATTCTGTTTGTTTGAAATTGAATTTTTTTATGAAAAATTCGTCTGTTCGTCTTCAAGCTTCATTCTTTTGGTTGGAGATTCATCATTTTAGTAGAAACGACACATATTTGGTTGAAAATGTATTTATTTGGTTAAAAATTCATCTTTTGTAGATTGAAAATTCCACTAGTTTGTTAGAAAATTCCACTGCGTAGTTGAAAATCAACTTTTTTGATGATAATTCATATTTTAGGGTTCAAAGTTCAACCGTTTTTTTTTAAATTCATATTTTTGTCTGGCATGGTTGAAAATTCAACTGCCTGGTTAAAAGTTGAACTAATTTGTACACATTTATTTTTCTGGTGATTTCTGGGACGGACTGTGATCCGTGCTATTAAAACCAAATAATTATTTATAAAGAGAAAAACATTTTAAATAATAATTTAGAATAATAATATATAATATAATAGTAACAAAGACAATATATGATAATATAATAAATCTTAATTAGGGAGAAGGGTGAAAAAGGGGTTTAGGTAAAAAATGGATGGACCGTAATTCCTGCTAGAAAAACCAAATAACTATTAAAAAATAAGCGGAAATGATATAAATGTGGTTACAAAAAGCGCTGTGAAGGATTCTCATGTTTTAAAATGAAATCTTTTCAATAAAGAAAATCGTCCGACGAAGCAAAGCTTTACTACTGCGGCTGACCTTTACCGATTGAAACTACTTGAGCTCTGACTTCATGAAGAGAACCTATTGTCTACATTCATCGAGTTTTCATTGACGCTCGCAGCAGTTGTTCAGCAAACAAAGGAAGAAAACAAGATGAAGAGAGAAGTGACTGCAGATGGTATAGGGATGTTTGAAGGACGCCAATAGTTTTTATCCCGCCTTCACACGTGTGAATGTGTTTTAAAATTGATTGTATTTCTTTTGACCCAGATAGCTCAGAAAAGTTATAAAAACTTGTTTATGAACTCAAAACTAGTTTTTGGCACGTATCCACTTGAAACTAATAAGTTCCGTAAATTTTTAATTAAATCCTAATGTAAAAACTACAAATAATATATGCAGGCTAAATAAATTTAAAGACTGGTATATATATAGCCGTGCATAATAGCCATGCATAAATTACGTAAGATTTTTTTTCTGATATTTTGAGTGAGCGTAATTTTAGGCGTGCACATTTTTTTCGTAAATTTATTTAAGGGACGTCTAAAAATAATGTAATACAAGTTGGGGGAAGGGGAGTTTGGTGAAATCTTACTGCTTCTTATGAATTGACAAAGTGCTACAATCTTCAACCAAATAGTTTAAATTTTAACGAAACAGGAAGATTTTTCAAAAAAATTGTAATAGTTGATATTTTGACAAAAAGAATGTTCAATTAAACAAAAAGATACGACTTTATAACAAAATAGTTGAAACCTCAACAAAAATAGATTCATTTTCAACCAAACAGTTGCAATATTCAACCAAAAATAATGCAATTTCTACCAAGAAGATTAATTTTCCATCAAAGAAAAAACAAATTACATAAATTTCGAACCAAATAGTTCAATTTTTATACGAAAAAAGATGAATTTTTCAAAAAAAATGTTAACTTTTAATTTCGAAAAATGTTCCACAAAAAAGTTCGATGTTCAACCAAACAGTTGAATTTTGTACCGAATAGTAAATTTTTCATATAAAAGAATTAATTTTGAACCAAAAAACAATTCTAACGAAGTAATACCATTTCAACCACAGAGATGAGTCTTCAACTAAAATTATGAATCTTCTAAAAAACAATTAATTTTCAAGAAAGTAATTCAACTTTTAACCAAGGAGTTGAACTTTCAACCTGAAAAAATTTAATTCCCAACAAAAAATGTAATAATTGATATTTTAACCAAAAGAAGACGAATGTTCAAAAACATACATCAATCTCCAATTAAACTAGATTAATTCCCAAACAAAACATAAGAATTTCCAATAAAATACATAGATTTTTAACCAAATAGTTGAATTTTCAATTAAAAATGGAATAGATAAATTTTCAGTTGAAAAAGTTGATTTTTAACCGAAGAAATGAATCTTTAACTAAAATAATAATTAATCTGCAACTAGAAAAATTAATTTTTAGCAAAGTTCAACAAAAAACTTAATTTTTCAATTGAAATAGATTAATCTTGAACCGGACAGTTTCATTTTTCACAAAAAATGATAATATTCCTACAAAAAGAGATAAATTGTTAAATAAAAAAGGAATTTTTGTTAGCAAAATAGTTAAATTAGTAAACAAAACACCCAATTTCAAAAACGTGTTTTTAACCCGGGGTTCATAATCAAGTGACTTCTTACACCATTTTTTTGTTAAACTTCTGAAATATCTTTGCGGATTTTAAATTTAAGACATCTCTCACAAGAATCAAAGAAGAAAATTCAAATATCTTCATTATTTAGAAAAATGCCAGATTTTCAACAAAAAAATTAGTCAAAGTAGATTCCAGGAGCCTACAGAAAAAGGTTTCGCAGCCTATTAAAACGTTAATGAAGTCGTTCAAAGCTCCCCTTCCCATGCTTTCCCTTCCGTACCACCCTACATTCTACTCTCCCCCAAATTTGAATTCACCCCCCCCCCTTCCCAAATTCTTCCTCCTCTACTTCCCCATCTCTTCACATCCCTAGCTAACACACCCCCTCCCCTACTTCTCTTCCTCAGCTCTCATTCTCTCACCCTATTCACCCTCATTTATAATCATTTCCCCTACTTCCCCTCACGTACACTCACTTCCCTTACTTCCATTTCCGAATTTCACCTCACTTCCCCCCTCATTTCCACTCACTTTAATACTTCCCACCCCTCACTTCCCCTGATATCCACTTCTAATTTCTTTTACTTCCGCTTGTATCACTTTCCCTTCACTCACCTTTCCTACAACCTCTCTCCTCATTTCCCCTTACTCTCTCTCTTCCCACCCCTACATTCCGCTCACCCTCCCTAATTCCTTAGTCGTAATTTTCACTCATTTCCCCAGATTTCCCCCTACTTTCCGTCCTTTAACTTCTCCCATTCACCTTCGACTCAAATCCCCCAATCTCATTTGCCCTTACTTCCCCACACTTCCGCTACTTTAATTTTCCTCACTCCCCCTAATTCGCTTCCTCTCGATTCCCCTACTACCCCTCTCATTATTTTTCTCTCACTTCTCCTTCCCTAATTTCCTATAATTTCCCTACTTTCCCACCCTGATTTTCTTTCTCTTCCCATACTTCCCTTCCCTTCATTTGTCCTCACTTCCCCTTCTCATGATACCATATATTCGAAGTATTCCTTGTATTCTTAAGATACGATGTCTGTCCGGAAAGTATTCGAATTTGCGGAGTACCAGGTGTAAGAGTTTGGAAGCAACAACCTTCTTCCAGCGATCCTCCTACTTTCGCAAACACGCCATAAGGTCACCTTTCGGAATAGCTAATAGTTGCTTCGTCGCATTCTGTTTTTTTCCTCTACGTCTTGAAATCATTTTTTAGAGCATACTGCAATTTGGAAAACAGCCGCAAATCACAGGAAGCCAGGTCAGGACTATGTGGGGGCTACCTAAAATTATTTAAGGCCGTGTTTCACCAAAAATTTCTGAGTAAGCTGCTATCAATGGGCAGATGCGTTGTCGTGGTGAAGGACCCAGTTGTCACTTTTCCCCAAATCTTGGCACAAAATTTCCAAAACAATGGTTTTTGGAACCCCGAGTCTTTCCACATTTTTAGGTGTTTTTGGTCATTGCGGGTCCGCCAGAGCGAGGGTTACTTACCACTAAAGTACGACATGAGCTGATCACCATACACTTTCAGATTTATAAAAATGGTTTTCGAACGCGAATGGCCATATTTTTGGCAAAATTAAATGCATTATCTTTGTTCGGTGCTTTCCGTCATCCTGAAATACGACGCGTACGTAATTAGACGTTCACGCAATTGCATGAACTATTCGATTAAGGATTCACAGGTCTTGTCATTTAGTGAAGGACTTCTCAACGGTTCCCGATAAATGGTAAATTCTTGTTTTTAACAACTAGGTACAAACTTAGAGCACAAGGTCGAATACTTTCCGGAAAGACCTCGTATTTCCAAATGTTTTGATGTATTCTCAAGTGTTCCGAAATATTCTTCGGAATGTATTTCCTGTACACACAAACTAAGAGTGGTCCAGCCCTTGTATCTTGGAACAAAATTGGAAAAATCATAAAATGTTTTATGTGCATGGAAATTAAAAAACTGATATAGTAGAAGTGTTTTATGAAGCAAGAAATGAAGTGCACTTTAAAAGTTGAGCAATCAACTCATAAAAAAGTAATTTCAAAAACAGGGTAGGCAGTAGACAATTTATTTTCTTCCAACACTTATCCGCCATTAAAATGAGTTATGCGCATGTTCTGCAATTTGAATTTTGCTGTATCTTTTCGCGAGAATTACAAGTAAAGCATAATTTCGTCGAAAAAGGGAAAACAGGAGCTCGAAAAAAATGGGAAGTAATATATTCTTGTGCGAAGAACGGATCGTGAAGAGAGAGAGAGTATAATGGATAGTACGAATAATTTTTGTTTTACGAGACGTAACTCCAAATATACAATTCCCAAGATAGGATCTCTGATTTAATCAGTAGAAATGAAGCCCGTCTGGACAATATTGTAGCCATTCGGGTGTGTGCATATAAATATGTGCTTGCCACCAAGGAAACTGATTTATATGAAAATCATCCAATATCTATTTTCTCATCACCAAAGTAGCCAAAAACGGTTGAATTTTTGTTTTATAGTTACGTTAGACTTAACTAAAACTTTTGGATTTTAATCGAATTTGGTGATTCTATGTATATTAGGGTAGTCCTTGTTTACTCTTGGTGGATTCTTTTTTGAACTTCTTTAGTCTCTACCCCCCTATTTTGTTGGAATGGCCAAAAAAATAATCTCCACCAAATTTGAGCGAAATCAGTATTAACATGTGGCCCAAAGCACTCAAAGCTTCGAATGCAATTAACATGGGAAAAAGTACCGTAAAATTTCAAATGCAGGTTATTTCTTTATATTTCATCGTAATACTTTGGCTCTGTACATTTATGATTTTTAGACTATGTAGAAAAAATATGTCTACATGAAAAAAATTTCTTTTCTTAAATTTACAAGAGGCAGATTTATTTATTAGAAAGCACGTGATGACAATAAAAGCGCAAAATTTTGAAGAAAGTTGGGATGGCTGTTCAATTTTTTTAACACTTTATTTCTTTGTTTCTCGATGACAACTTTCCAGGTGTCAATCGAAAGGCTACATTAATGTAACGAAACATATTTCGTAATGCATTAAAGTCAAAATTTTGAAAAATTCAAAATGGCGTCTCATGAAATACTCAAAAACTCATATTTTCTATGCTTTTCGTCCAAAGATCTTCAAATTTTGAAGAAAAATCAATTTTAATGTTACAAAGTGTATGGCTGGAAGTAGATCTCGGAATTTCCACTGAAGTGAAAGCCTCATTACTCTTTTCAAAAAGATACATAATTCTGACAAATTTAAACAAAATATGAAATACATTTTCGGAGAGGATTTAGTGATTCTCAAAACTTAAAATTCTTAGAAAAGAGTAAAGCTCCCAACTTGATATTATTGTATTTTGTAACATGAAAAAAAAAATTTCTTACGTAAATATTTTATCCTAATCGATTATTTATCAATTATTGTTTATGAATGTCATTCTATCATATTTGTAAAAATTGTGTAACTTTTTAAAAACAGTAATTTGGCGCCATTTTTACTTTAGTGGAAATTTCGTCATCTACTTGCAACCATACACTTTGTAACAATACAATTGATTTTTTTCAAATTTGAAGATTTGAATTTGAAGATCCTTGGACGAAAAGCATAGAAAATACAAGTTTTGAGTATTTCATAAGGCGACATTTTGAATGTTTCCAAATTTTTACTTTCATGCATTGTGAAATATTTTTCTTCACAATAATGTAGCCTTTTAAATAACACCTGAAAAGTTGTCATCGAGAAACAAAGAAATAATAAGTTTGAAAGAAATGGGGTGGCCATCTTGAATTTTTTCGGAATTTAGAGTTTTTATTGTCATCATTTGGTTTCTGATAAATAAATCTGCCTCTTCTAAGAAATTGACGAGATTTTATTATTAATTGTGGAAATTGTAATTATGGTTCAGAATTAGGGGTCCACCGTTTAGTGAATTTTTAAGAAAAAAAAAGCTTATGTATTTATTATTATTATTATTTATTATTTACAGACAAGAAATGGAAGACTCTACAACCTGTTTTAAAAAAGATGAGTTTTCTATTATATACCAAATTATAGTAGTTTGGATAGGTTGAGGGGTTGGGGGCAGGGGGGGGGGTATCTTCAAATACCTTAAGTTCTCCTTGTCGGATTTAAAGAACTCTAGTACTCTCAGAAGTCAGTCGTTTATTTAAAAATAGGGAAAGAATGTTTAAAAGAAAATTTTCAAAAGATTTTAAAAGAAGTTTTAAAATTTTCATTATTTTTCTATGAACTCTTTTTATGTGTGCAGATTTATTCAATAAAAGATTTTATAACCGCGTAACTAAAGTGAAACTTTTAATTTAAGAAAAAAAAAAAAGAGTTATTGGCTCGTGTTTTAGAGGTCGGCCGGCAATCGGCAAATGGGAGCATATCAACTCCTATCTAATAAAACGCTGCTTAAGGCTGCTGACCTTCTCAGCATAAATCACCCACCTATTGAGACTCTCGGTTTCCTTTCTCATGTCCTTATCCCCCCGCCCCCCAGTAACAGAAGTTTTGGTGGGACTGACGTTACAGCTTGACTTCACCATAAGACTGATCACTGCTTAATTCGGACATGATTTCGACTCGCAAAACAAATCTCGCGCATACAGGTGATAGTTGGGAGTACAATCCAAACATGAATAATACAAACAATAAAGTAGCCTCGGAATGGACTGAAACTCGGATTGACCAAAGGCATGCACACGGTAAGCGTAAAAGTCTTGTTTCGGGCGATGAATGGAGACTGGGTGTTTGGAATGCTAGAGGAGTGAATGATCTAAAGATAAGAGAACTACGAGAAACTATGCACGTAAGGAAACTAGACATTCTTTGTGTACCTGAGACAAAGAAAAAGGGTTGCGAATTTAGAAAAATAGGAAATGGGGTGTTGAAAGGCGGTTGTGAAATATGGTCAGGAGTAGATAGCGAATCGCATCGTAGTCAAGGGGTCAGTTTAATTATGAGTGAAAAAGCAAGTCATCATCTCATAGAGCATAATTTTGTATCACCCAGATTGCTGTGGGCTAGAATGAAGGTAGGAATCAGAAGATTATTTATCTTAGCGTGCTACGCACCAGTTGATAGCGATTCGAGGGAAGTTAAGGACGCCTTCTGGGACACTCTAAATGATACAACAAGTATTTGCGATCAAGGTGAAAGAATAATTCTGCTAGGAGATATGAACGAATGGGTCGGTGTCCAACGTTAGGATACAGATACAGAAAGGGTGCTAGGTAATTTTGGAGATCCAACAAGAAAAAATTATAACGGGGAAAAGCTAGTTAGTTTATGCTTAGAAAAGGGCCTATTTATTACAAATACTTGGTTTAGACATAAAATGATCCACATGTACACCTGGCGTAAAGGAAATAGCCACAGCATAATTGACTTTGTTATTGCGGATGAAAGATTAAGAGAACTAGTTAAAGATACAAGAGTCATGAGGGGTTCCGAATGCAATTCTGATCATTACCTTTTAGTCTGCAAAATAAACTTAGGGCGGGGATGGAGAACAAAGAAAACAAAGAAAACGAAACAAACACGAATAAAAATTGAAAATTTACAGAGACAAGAAGTGCAAACAGAGTTTAAAAAGAGGTTAACTGAAAGCATAGATAGGGCAACGTGGGAAGCGCTTATAAGCAATAAAGATATAGAGGGCGCGTGGACTTTATTACGGGATGTCATTGTCAAAACTGCGACCGAAGTATGTGGTACAGCGGTTGTAGGAAGAAAGTCTGGCGATGCGTGGTGGAACGATGAAATTGCGGCAGCCCAAAAAGAAAAGAAAGAAGCGCACAATAAAACGCTGAACATGACAGGTCTTAGCGATGAGGAGAGAACTAGACTTAAAAATGATTACAGACACAAAAATAGGAAAGTTAAACGACTAGTCAAAGAGAGTAAACAGAAAATCAGAACAGAAGAAGAGAATAAAATAATAAACTGCTTTGAAGGAATTATGAAACTATTATATAAACAGTTGAAGGAAAGTAAAAGTACAGACTTTGCTAGCATGAGAAACAGCAAAGGCGAAATGCTATATGATATAGACGGAATAGTAGACGCTTTGAAAGAGTCTTTCAAAGAACTATTGGGAGGTGAAAATATCGGACAAAAAAACTGCGACATAGAAGATTATGCATTAGAAAACCCAATTGAAAAAATTTGTGTCACTGAGGTCAGAGATATAATTAAGAACTTGAAAAACGGTAAGGCTGCGGGTATAGACAATATTAGCGCGGATATGCTTAAATACGGTGGCGAGTACATACCTCACAGGTTGTGCGAATTAATAAATTTATGTATCGAAACGGGAGAAGTCCCAGACGATTGGAGAAAAGCGATTATCGTACCAATATACAAAAGAAAAGGAGATAAAAGCAACTGCAGTAATTACAGAGGTATCAGCCTACTAAGTACCGTAAGTCAAATATACTCAGAAATACTTATCCGTAGGGTAATGAAAATTACAGAAGAGAAAATATGGGAAGTCCAAAGTGGATTTATGCCAGGAAGATCATGTACGGATCAGATATTTAGCCTAAGACTGGTCGCAGAAAAAAGTTTGAGAGTAGGAAAGAAAGTCTTCTGTGCATTTATCGATCTAGAAAAAGCATTCGACACGGTAAATAGAAGTAAACTTTGGGAAGTCCTTAAAGAGTATGGAGTGAATGGAGGGCTCCTACAAGCAATAAAAACAATATATACAGGTAGTAAAGCAAGTGTAAGGGTAAATGGGAAAAAGAGTGAATGGTTCGATATTATGCAAGGCGTGAAACAAGGATGCGTTATGTCCTCATGGCTATTTATCATATTCATGGATAAGTGTATTAGAACAGCCCTCTTCGACGAAAAAGGTGTAGATCTCGAAACCGTCAAGGTACGTGGGTTGGCTTTCGCGGATGACAAGATTTTTATGGCAGAATCAGTCGAAGACTTGCAAAGAATGTTGAATAAACTTAATACAAGCATGAAGAACATGGACCTCAAAATTAACGTGAATAAAACGAAAGTCATGGTGTTTGAGGGAAAAAGTGAGAAAACAATATGCAACATAGTCCTAAGTGATGAGAAATTAGAACAAGTTGACAAGTACGTATATCTAGGTAGTCTATTCACTAACGACGGAAAAATAGATGGGGAATTAGATAGGCGCATAAATAAGGGTAAGCAGGTTATCGGTAGAGCAAGGTCCATCCTCACAAATAAAAACATATCAAAAAAAGCTAAAATGGCCATACATAACTCTATTTTCGTACCGACTGTACTATACGGTAGCGAGACATGGACCTGTCAAGAAAAGGACAGGAGTAAAATCAACGCGATCGGCATGAAACCTCTGCGCATAATATGCGGGAAAACACTGATGGACAAAGTACGAAACGAGACAATCCTCAAAGAATGTGGTACAGGGGAGACACTAGTTGACATATGGGAAAGAAATCAGCTAAGGTGGTTCGGACATCTTGAAAGAATGAAAGATGAACGACTGACCAAGCAAGTGTATAAAGGTAAAGTAAATGGCAAAATGCCCAGAGGTAGACCGCCGAAAGAATGGTTAGAATCTGTGAATGAGACACTAATACGAAGAGACATAAGAAGCCATAGAAATACAAGAGCCTGCATGAAAAAATGCATGGACGTGAATGAAGCTAGAGTAGTATGCCAGGACAGAAATATGTGGCGACAAATAGTTTATAAACAGAGTGACAATAGAGTGAATGATGCCTAAAACAAAAACCTTGGATACTAATGGGCCCAAGTGGGGAACCATACATAATAATTTTGTGAGGCTCCTCACTTGGGGTGATCGCTAGAGAGATTGATCAGCAACCTGGGTCGGAGCAGTGTTGCGGAGTGAACGTGTCATTTATATAAATAACACGAGAACTCCAGATCAATCTAAAATATTTATACATAACACCTACATACCCATCCACCCTATACCCATATACCGATCAACCTCATACCTATATACCTATTTCACTACTTTCCAACCGAACAAGTCACGCCTACCCCGGAAGGGAAAAGGCTTAATGGTAAGATATTATTCTATCAACATAGTCTAAGGATCACAATTATAGATAGACAAAGGATTCTGATGAAATATAACAAAATTACCTGCATTTGAAATTTTATGGTACTTTTCCACTTGTTAATTGCATGAGAAACTTTGAGTGCTTTGGGTCACACGTTAATATTAACCGATTTCACTGAAATTAGGTGGAGATAATTTTTTGGTCATTCCAACAAAACAGGGCGGTGAGACCAAAGAAATTCAACAACAAAATTATAGATTGTATATAATTGTTTGTCACTTTGTCTTACGATTTAGTGTATAATCATTGTATATTTCACCAGAATTCAGTTGAAAATGATGCAATTATTATTGGCCTATGCTAATCACAATTCACGACGTTATTGTTAATTTCTTCAAATGTGGATGCCCACTTGAAAATGGCCCGTATGGCTGGTATGGAGTTACGTAGGAAATATAGACGGATAAATTCCCAAAATTTTAGGGCCAAAACGTACCCTCTAAGTCGAGAAACGAACCATCGGGGCACTTTTGAAGTTGGAACTTCGAAAAATCATTTTTCGAGAAAAACGCATCTGAACTTGGCGAGTGCCATAAACATACGTTTTATACTTTTTTCAAACATTAAATATACCCACTTCCGATTACTTTCTGGATGGTAGTATAGTCCCAATAAATTAACCACAGGTCCTAGTGACATCCGTCATGAAAACCCGAAAATAATAATTTTGACCTCAATTTAGAAAAACGTGAATAGTTCCTAAACCCAGTCATGCGGGCTCTTTTCATGCGCACGCCTACAAATATAAAGTATCTAGTACTTTTAGCGAAAAACTTCCTATGGTAACTTAAATCTTCATAAAATTGATTATCCATCTGTATATTTCAGAATTTCCTTGAACGCTTATAGGGTATTTTACAAATTGTTGAACTGGAAAAACTCTTTGAGTATCCAATGATTGTACCCATTACCCTACTTCCAGTTTTTGAAGAGCTATCAATTTCAAAGTGTTTGCTCAAACTTCAAAGTGATTGAATTCTAGAAAGCTTTCAAACGATTTTTTCAATACGTAAGTAAATGATCCCGAGAAAGATATATAGAAATATAAGTTATATATGGGTATTTCACCATGTAAAGGTCACTTTTGTTTGGATGTGTAATATATTTAAGAATATCTATTGAATTGTTTCAAAATTTTGTGAATTATTTTATTCCTGATAACATTGACTAAAAGAATAAGAGAAATTACGGATTAATTTACCAGAAAAATATACATATTAAAAAAGCTCGAGAAGGATTTTCGAAAGCAGGGTTAATAATATATGAATTCTGAATGCTGCTTTTTAATATTATGTCTCAAAAACTATTATACTTCCATATAGATTTCTAGTTTATCGCAATTAAAAACAAAAGAATTTTAAATTTCAAAGTTTCAGCCCATTTTTTTCGAACGTGCGATGAGCTTCTTGTGACTTTATTGTTCTTTCAACCAATAACAATGTAATTCTTTGATAACGAAGTCTGAGAATCACATCAAAGTATGAATATACTGTAGATATTAAATTATTTATTCATTATTAGGTACTCTTCGACTAAATATTTCATTTTTAACCTCATACATATTTAAAAGAGGAGATGGTGAATAATCCCTCTTAAAATTTTTTTAATTTAATATTTTAAACACGTATAGAGCCAATGTCTTTGTAATTGTTTGTAATTCGACGTCATATAATCGCATGCTACAGAATCAATATTTAAATAAATGTCGATGCCAACTCTTCAAAATTCAATAATTTTTTATTCTAAATCTTAAAAATTAAAATATTTATAAAAAAAAAGGAATTCAAAATTGCAGAATTTTCTATTATATACATCTAATATTGAAGAGTCTGCAATTGCAAATATTCAAAATTGTAGAACTTTGAATTGTAAATCTTCAAAATTGTAAAGTTTTTTTTTTTTTTTTTTGAAAATTTACAATTTAAGATTATGTAAGTTTCATGTTTTACAATTGAACATTCTGTAATTCTCATGATTTGCAATAAAAATTTCTTCACTTTGGAAGAATTTTCATTTATATAACTTTGAAATTGAATACATTTTCAGTTTTATTCTTCACAATTAAACAATTTAAAAAACGTGCAAAATTATGTACATTTAAAATATAATTTTTGACAATTGAATAATTTTCAATTCTATATTTTCAAAATTCGAAAATTTTAAATCGTAGCTCTTCAAAATTGTATAACTGCGAATTTTAAATCTTAAAAATTGAAGACTTGAAGATTCAAAAATTCGATATTCAAATCGAAAAAAGTAACCAAATCCCAATTTGTCAAGGCCGTTGGGCTGAAAAATAAATAAATATATATCTATGTATCTACAAATTCCAATTCAATTCAAAATTGTAGAGCTTTCAACTGTAAATCTTTAAAATTGAAGACTCAAAGATTTTTTTCATTTATAATAAAAAATTTTGCAAGTTTTCAGTTTTACAATTAAAAATTCTCTGATGTTGATGCTTTATATTTAAAATTTCTTCAATTTGTAAGATTCCGAGTTGAAAACTCTTAACAAAATTTAAGAATTTTTATTTATAAATATTTAAAATTAAATAAATTTCAATTTTAAATCTTAAAAAATATATTTTTAGCTTGTTAATTCACGTATTGAATATCAAACTAAATATTTTTTTTTTATCGGTAAGGTTCCAAAATATGAATAAGTTCAAAATCAACTTAAAAATATCGAATTGGAAGATTTTAAATTTTTGGGCTTTTAGGTGAAGAACTTCAAAATTAAATCAATTCAAACTTTTGAAAATATAATAAAAAATGAACTGTGCAAAATCTTGAAAAACATCGATCAATATCCTCAGGTTTTTCGGGGATAAAATAACATCTAAAAAGTCGTTCTTCTAAGATTAATGAAAATATCGTCAATTACCTGTTTTTTAATCATGTGAAATTTTTTCAATTCCAATAGATATGGCTTTTTAAATCGGGAACACACTTGCTCTTTTACGAATGTTCTTTATTCATATTAAATAATCAAAAACTCGTTTATCCTAACATTAGAAATAAATTTTTAGTTAGAAACGTTAACCCTGGGCAAAGTCCATCTAAGCCCTAAAACATTCTCCGCATATATCTTTTTTTATTATTTAAGTTTTGATATTCAAAAATTCGTATCAACAAATCAAATTCCATGTTTATGGTCGGAATCCATCTAGCCTATTATGGAGGCAATATATTTTTAAAAAATAAAGAAACTGTTAAACATTTATCGGATATTTCTGATATCAATCTAAGACTTCTCTTATGAAAAATTATATGAAGGTCTGTGAAAGAAGAAAAACATCGCTAAAGGAGTAGTTTACACATTTTAACTTTTATAAGGGACTTCTAGATTAATCTGAAATTCCGAATCC
>CAKNXH010001381.1:157939-190518 GCA_932178445.1 Andricus quercusramuli
ATGCTTAAATACGGTGGCGAGTACATACCTCACAGGTTGTGCGAATTAATAAATTTATGTATCGAAACGGGAGAAGTCCCAGACGATTGGAGAGAAGCGATTATCGTACCAATATACAAAAGAAAAGGAGATAAAAGCAACTGCAGTAATTACAGAGGTATCAGCCTACTAAGTACCGTAAGTCAAATATACTCAGAAATACTTATCCGTAGGGTAATGAAAATTACAGAAGAGAAAATATGGGAAGTCCAAAGTGGATTTATGCCAGGAAGATCATGTACGGATCAGATATTTAGCCTAAGACTGGTCGCAGAAAAAAGTTTGAGAGTAGGAAAGAAAGTCTTCTGTGCATTTATCGATCTAGAAAAAGCATTCGACACGGTAAATAGAAGTAAACTTTGGGAAGTCCTTAAAGAGTATGGAGTGAATGGAGGGCTCCTACAAGCAATAAAAACAATATATACAGGTAGTAAAGCAAGTGTAAGGGTAAATGGGAAAAAGAGTGAATGGTTCGATATTATGCAAGGCGTGAAACAAGGATGCGTTATGTCCTCATGGCTATTTATCATATTCATGGATAAGTGTATTAGAACTGCCCTCTTCGACGAAAAAGGTGTAGATCTCGAAACCGTCAAGGTACGTGGGTTGGCTTTCGCGGATGACAAGATTTTTATGGCAGAATCAGTCGAAGACTTACAAAGAATGTTGAATAAACTTAATACAAGCATGAAGAACATGGACCTCAAAATTAACGTGAATAAAACGAAAGTCATGGTGTTTGAGGGAAAAAGTGAGAAAACAATATGCAACATAGTCCTAAATGATGAGAAATTAGAACAAGTTGACAAGTACGTATATCTAGGTAGTCTATTCACTAACGATGGAAAAATAGATGGGGAATTAGATAGGCGCATAAATAAGGGTAAGCAGGTTATCGGTAGAGCAAGGTCCATCCTCACAAATAAAAACATATCAAAAAAAGCTAAAATGGCCATACATAACTCTATTTTCGTACCGACTGTACTATACGGTAGCGAGACATGGACCTGTCAAGAAAAGGACAGGAGTAAAATCAACGCGATCGGCATGAAACCTCTGCGCATAATATGCGGGAAAACACTGATGGACAAAGTACGAAACGAGACAATCCTCAAAGAATGTGGTACAGGGGAGACACTAGTTGACATATGGGAAAGAAATCAGCTAAGGTGGTTCGGACATCTTGAAAGAATGAAAGATGAACGACTGACCAAGCAAGTGTATAAAGGTAAAGTAAATGGCAAAATGCCCAGAGGTAGACCGCCGAAAGAATGGTTAGAATCTGTGAATGAGACACTAATACGAAGAGACATAAGAAGCCATAGAAATACAAGAGCCTGCATGAAAAAATGCATGGACGTGAATGAAGCTAGAGTAGTATGCCAGGACAGAAATATGTGGCGACAAATAGTTTATAAACAGAGTGACAATAGAGTGAATGATGCCTGAAACAAAGACCTTGGATACTAATGGGCCCAAGTGGGGAACCATACATAACAATTTTGTGAGGCTCCTCACTTGGGGTGATCGCTAGAGAGATTGATCAGCAACCTGGGTCGGAGCAGTGTTGCGGAGTGAACGTGTAATTTATATAAATAACACGAGAACTCCAGATCAATCTAAAACATCTATACATAACACCTACATACCCATCCACCCTATACCCATATACCGATCAACCTCATACCTATATACCTATTTCACTACTTTCCAACCGAACAAGTCACGCCTACCCCGGAAGGGAAAAGGCTTAATGGTAAGATATTATTCTATCAACATAGTCTAAGGATCACAATTATAGATAGACAAAGGATTCTGATAAAATATAACAAAATTACCTGCATTTGAAATTTTATGGTACTTTTCCACTTGTTAATTGCATGAGAAACTTTGAGTGCTTTGGGTCACATGTTAATATTAACCGATTTCACTGAAATTAGGTGGAGATAATTTTTTGGTCATTCCAACAAAACAGGGCGGTGAGACCAAAGAAATTCAACAACAAAATTATAGATTGTATATAATTGTTTGTCACTTTGTCTTACGATTTAGTGTATAATCATTGTATATTTCACCAGAATTCAGTTGAAAATGATGCAATTATTATTGGCCTATGCTAATCACAATTCACGACGTTATTGTTAATTTCTTCAAATGTGGATGCCTACTTGAAAAGGGCCCGTATGGCTGGTATGGAGTTACGTAGGAAATATAGACGGATAAATTCCCAAAATTTTAGGGCCAAAACGTACCCTCTAAGTCGAGAAACGAACCATCGGGGCACTTTTGAAGTTGGAACTTCGAAAAATCATTTTTCGAGAAAAACGCATCTGAACTTGGCGAGTGCCATAAACATACGTTTTATACTTTTTTCAAACATTAAATATACCCACTTCCGATTACTTTCTGGATGGTAGTATAGTCCCAATAAATTAACCACAGGTCCTAGTGACATCCGTCATGAAAACCCGAAAATAATAATTTTGACCTCAATTTAGAAAAACGTGAATAGTTCCTAAACCCAGTCATGCGGGCTCTTTTCATGCGCACGCCTACAAATATAAAGTATCTAGTACTTTTAGCGAAAAACTTCCTATGGTAACTTAAATCTTCATAAAATTGATTATCCATCTGTATATTTCAGAATTTCCTTGAACGCTTATAGGGTATTTTACAAATTGTTGAACTGGAAAAACTCTTTGAGTATCCAATGATTGTACCCATTACCCTACTTCCAGTTTTTGAAGAGCTATCAATTTCAAAGTGTTTGCTCAAACTTCAAAGTGATTGAATTCTAGAAAGCTTTCAAACGATTTTTTCAATACGTAAGTAAATGATCCCGAGAAAGATATATAGAAATATAAGTTATATATGGGTATTTCACCATGTAAAGGTCACTTTTGTTTGGATGTGTAATATATTTAAGAATATCTATTGAATTGTTTCAAAATTTTGTGAATTATTTTATTCCTGATAACATTGACTAAAAGAATAAGAGAAATTACGGATTAATTTATCAGAAAAATATACATATTAAAAAAGCTCGAGAAGGATTTTCGAAAGCAGGATTAATAATGTATGAATTCTGAATGCTACTTTTTAATATTATGTCTCAAAAACTATTATACTTCCATATAGATTTCTAGTTTATCGCAATTAAAAACAAAAGAATTTTAAATTTCAAAGTTTCAGCCCATTTTTTTCGAACGTGCGATGAGCTTCTTGTGACTTTATTGTTCTTTCAACCAATAACAATGTAATTCTTTGATAACGAAGTCTGAGAATCACATCAAAGTATGAATATACTGTAGATATTAAATTATTTATTCATTATTAGGTACTCTTCGACTAAATATTTCATTTTTAACCTCATACATATTTAAAAGAGGAGATGGTGAATAATCCCTCTTAAAATTTTTTTAATTTAATATTTTAAACACGTATAGAGCCAATGTCTTTGTAATTGTTTGTAATTCGACGTCATATAATCGCATGCTACAGAATCAATATTTAAATAAATGTCGATGCCAACTCTTCAAAATTCAATAATTTTTTATTCTAAATCTTAAAAATTAAAATATTTATAAAAAAAAAGGAATTCAAAATTGCAGAATTTTCTATTATATACATCTAATATTGAAGAGTCTGCAATTGCAAATATTCAAAATTGTAGAACTTTGAATTGTAAATCTTCAAAATTGTAAAGTTTTTTTTTTTTTTTTTTTTGAAAATTTACAATTTAAGATTATGTAAGTTTCATGTTTTACAATTGAACATTCTGTAATTCTCATGATTTGCAATAAAAATTTCTTCACTTTGGAAGAATTTTCATTTATATAACTTTGAAATTGAATACATTTTCAGTTTTATTCTTCACAATTAAACAATTTAAAAAACGTGCAAAATTATGTACATTTAAAATATAATTTTTGACAATTGAATAATTTTCAATTCTATATTTTCAAAATTCGAAAATTTTAAATCGTAGCTCTTCAAAATTGTATAACTGCGAATTTTAAATCTTAAAAATTGAAGACTTGAAGATTCAAAAATTCGATATTTAAATCGAAAAAAGTAACCAAATCCCAATTTGTCAAGGCCGTTGGGCTGAAAAATAAATAAATATATATCTATGTATCTACAAAAATTCCAATTCAATTCAAAATTGTAGAGCTTTCAACTGTAAATCTTTAAAATTGAAGACTCAAAGATTTTTTTCATTTATAATAAAAAATTTTGCAAGTTTTCAGTTTTACAATTAAAAATTCTCTGATGTTGATGCTTTATATTTAAAATTTCTTCAATTTGTAAGATTCCGAGTTGAAAACTCTTAACAAAATTTAAGAATTTTTATTTATAAATATTTAAAATTAAATAAATTTCAATTTTAAATCTTAAAAAATATATTTTTAGCTTGTTAATTCACGTATTGAATATCAAACTAAATATTTTTTTTTTATCGGTAAGGTTCCAAAATATGAATAAGTTCAAAATCAACTTAAAAATATCGAATTGGAAGATTTTAAATTTTTGGGCTTTTAGGTGAAGAACTTCAAAATTAAATCAATTCAAACTTTTGAAAATATAATAAAAAATGAACTGTGCAAAATCTTGAAAAACATCGATCAATATCCTCAGGTTTTGCGGGGATAAAATAACGTCTAAAAAGTCGTTCTTCTAAGATTAATGAAAATATCGTCAATTACCTGTTTTTTAATCATGTGAAATTTTTTCAATTCCAATAGATATGGCTTTTTAAATCGGGAACACACTTGCTCTTTCACGAATGTTCTTTATTCATATTAAATAATCACAAAATCGTTTATCCTAACATTAGAAATAAATTTTTAGTTAGAAACGTTAACCCTGGGCAAAGTCCATCTAAGCCCTAAAACATTCTCCGCATATATGTGTTCTTATTATTTAAGTTTTGATATTCAAAAATTCGTATCAGCAAATAAAATTTCATGTTTATGGTCGGAATCCATCTAGCCTATTATGGAGGCAATATATTTTTAAAAAATAAAGAAACTGTTAAACATTTATCGGATATTTCTGATATCAATCTAAGACTTCTCTTATGAAAAATTATATGAAGGCCTGTGAATGAAGAAAAACATCGTTAAAGGAGTAGTTTACACATTTTAACTTTTATAAGGGACTTCTAGATTAATCTGAAATTCCGAATCCCCCCCCCCCCCCCCTTTGGGGGCGCGTGCACTTTCTGTGATCTCTCTCTTCCCTGACAGTATGATGAGGCTAGAGCCGAGAGAGTCATGCTTACCCCGAAAGGGATATGGCTTGATGGTATAATAATAATTTTTATAATCATTCAAGGATGAACATATATCTAAGGTGTATGAAAATAAGCACATTATAAATTTGCAACCCCTTATGGAGGATTCTATTTTTAAACTTTTATTTTTAAGGGCAGTATTCTGTATAAAATTAGGGTAACATTATTTTCAGTGATAACTATCATCACTTTATTGTCATACGCTTAGCTTTTCAGTAAGTAATTTGTCATTCTTACAAAAAAATATTATCAACTCTTTATATCTTTTGAAAGACCTTGACCCATGGGTTGAACATTTGCTTAGATTAATTAGAGACTGCGCAGCTTTTTTTTAGATCGAATAAATAGGGGATGAGATAGCCAATAAAAAAAATATTTAATTTTTTTGGGTCACCCTAGTGCATGTGCGTACTTAAGTCGTTTCTTCGAAATTTCAATTCATTTTTCACTTCCGCATCAGTAGACCTTTTCTGCTTGCACTTCTTCCTGTAACATTATAACTTACGGCATTGTGTTCCACCCTCTCTGTTACTGAAGTTAGTCTCACAGAAGTTACGACCACTAGGGACACGTGGACTCCGTAAAGGGTCTTCACATTACAGGTCTGCAAACTGTTTTCGTCCTCAAATGGAAAATCGATATTAAAACTTGAGCTTAATATCACAAGTTCCATTGCTTGTTTCAGAAAAAATTAACACTTTTAATTTTTTTCAATAAAGTGTTAATAAATTATGAATGAAAACTGCCTATAAGACTTTCTTCCATTTATTAGCAAGTGACTTGTGATAACAAGGAAAAAAAGAAGTCCAATTGTGTTAATGCAAATATCCTTAAGAAATTGAACAATTTCGAACTAAAACTTAGCACAGTTATTTAGTACATCAAACACTATCAAAAGCCCAATGTAGGGAAATATCTGGGTCGTGACCCCTCATTCTCCTGCAGAAACCCCCTAATCTAAAATTGTTTGATTTAATTTTGAATATTTTTCAGACAGAAGCGAATTTAATTAATTTTATCAACATGCTTCTGAGATTTTACGAATCTCAAATAATATAAGAGCTTGTATCCCTTTTTAAAATTTATTTTTCAATTTGACGAAGTGACTCTGGCTTCTACATACATAGTTACTTCGTCGTAGTCTCGAAAGTTGCCAACATCCAGGGCCAAGCAACAGGGACTTTTTTAGAGAATTCAAAAAGTTTAGGGTTTGGGTGAAAAATAAAAAATCCGCTGTCACATCTCAATTAGGGGAAAAATTAATTTTCGATTTCAAAAGCAACAAATTATTTATTTAAAAAACTTGTCCAATGATCTATTTCTTATTGAATTCAGAAAATTGTGACTTCTCCATAAGTGATAATTCGAAAAGCACAAAAATGACTATTTGGAAAATTTACTTTCTCTGTTTTTGTTTTCTTAGGCTTTTAATTTTTTTTTCTATTGTATCTTTATCCGTTGAAAA
Source organism: Andricus quercusramuli (assembly GCA_932178445.1). Classification (NCBI taxonomy): domain Eukaryota; kingdom Metazoa; phylum Arthropoda; class Insecta; order Hymenoptera; family Cynipidae; genus Andricus; species Andricus quercusramuli. The sequence continues at coordinate 164,740 of CAKNXH010001381.1, forward strand.
CTCTCACATGCTCAAAATCTCTTTCAATTTCAGCTAAAAAAAAGGTTATAGAGTCAAAAAACAAAAATTGAAAAAATTATTATTCACGACAATACCCAAATTATGAAGCTAACAATTTTTTCAAAAACACAGTTCGCTGACACGTAAAGCAAACAAAGTAACAATCAATTCTTTGGTTAACAATTATATTATTTGGTTTAAAAATTAACAATTCTGTTATAGGTTCATCCTTTTTTTGGTTGAAAGTATAACTCCTTTGTTAAAATTTCATATTTTGAGCATTTGAGCATTACGCTTTATATCGCATTGCATGCCTTATTACGCATTAATTATGCGTAATAATCGTCTTGTTATGCATCATTATGTGTTATTACGCGTATGTATGTTACGGCGCGATTGAGGACTGTCGCAGCAACATAATTCACTAAAATAGTGGAATAGGTCCAGATCAGGAGAAGAAATCAGTTGATGTAAAATTCAAACCACAGAAAAAAATGAAATAACTGGTCACAAATAAAAATAAAAATTTTAATAATCTTTATAGGTTGGTTTTATTTTGAGAATAGTTGTCCACATGATTTTTTTAGCATATAACGAACGTTTTACGAAATGTGCAAAACTGTACGAATTTTATAAGTTTCATAAACATGTATAAGGTGGGTCGAAAATAAAAAATTATAGGATTTGAAATCGCTACAATGCGAAAATGTCATTTTATTGACATTTAAGTGGTCTATTGGCAAAAAAAGGGTTTTAGGCAAATGTGTTATGAACAAAAAATGTAGTTTCGGAAGAAAGTAAAATATTTTTGTTGCAATTTTTTTTTACCTGAACCCTCAGTTCAGCTAAGGAAGTGAAAAATGCCATTTTATTGACATTTATGTGATGTACTGTTCGAAAGAAGGGTTTGAGGCGTGAGTGTTATAAACCAAAAATGTCGTTTATAAAAAAGTAAAATGTTTTTTTCACGTTATTTTTTTCTCTAGTACACGCAGTTTAGCTAGAAAATTGGGAAATGTCATTTTATTGACATTTAAGTGGTCTATTGGCCAAAAAAGGGTTTTAGGCAAATGTGTTATAAACAAAAAATGTTGTTTTGGAAGAAAGTAAAAGGTTTTTGTTGCACTCATTTTTTCACCTGAACCCTCAGTTCAGCTAAGGAAGTGAAAAATGCCATTTTCTTGACATTTATGTGATGTACTGTTCGAAAGAAGGATTTGAGGCGAGAGTGATATAAACCAACAATGTCGTTTATAGAAAAGTAAAATGTTTTTTTCACGTAATTTTTTTCTCTAGTACACGCAGTTTAGCTAGAAAATTGAGAAATTTCATTTTATTGACATTTAAGTGGTCTATTGGCAAAAAAAAAGGGTTTTAGGCAAATGTGTTATAAAAAAAATGTTTTGGAAGAAAGTAAACTGTTTTTGTTGCACTTATTTTTTCACCTCAACCCTCAGTTCAGCTAAAGAAGTGATAAATGCCATTTTCTTGACATTTAAGTGACGTACTGTTCGGAAGAAGGGTTTGAGACCAAAAAGTTGTTAGTAAAAAATGTTCCGCGCAAAAAAAATGAAATACCTTTATCATATTTATTTTTTCACTGGAATCCATAGTTTAAGAGAGAAAATTAAAAAAATACATTTTTTAACTTAAATCGCCTTGAGCGAGATCTAAGATACTTTTTTTTAGAAAATAAATAATGCGTGACAATTTTTTGTATTCAAAGAAAAATCTCAGGGAGTAAGACCCAATGGATCTATTAAACTAAGATTACTTAGGTAACCTAGAACTTTAAACGTCTTGCAGGAGCTCAAGAAAATTTTTTTTAATAAAAAAAAATACGTCGTCTTTTTTGTTGAACTGTACAAATTTAGAAGTTAAGACCTTAAGAAAAGAAACTATTACATTTTGAATTTGCACCTTATATATTTAGTTCTCGCTCAAGGTAAATTTTATTCCAAGTGCTCATTGATTGTGTTTCTCATAAAAAAATATATAACTCTGATTTTTTTCACATAAATAAAATAATAATTAGGGAGTCATCGTGGCTAGATGTTATCGTGATTGTCTAATGTTCCAACGCCTTGGCACCCATGCTGGTGCGGCGTGGGTTCGATTCCCGAAGCAGGAAGCAAGGCTGGATGCGTTTTCAGAAAACTTCGCTTCTGTCCCTTTATATACTACCCTACAGATACCCTACAGTTCATAATTAACACTACAGTACAGTCGCTAATAAACCCGGCATTTGATGCAACTACAAACATGCAATCAATAAAAAAATAATAATAATTGAAATAGCTCGAAATAATAATTAAAATAACTCGAAATAATTTTTATAATATTCTATTCAGTAGAAACAGTAGAGAAAATCTAGTAGAAAAAAATGCAACAAGTGTAGAGCGTAAACGAAAATTATACACGCCATTGCCTGACAAACCGCGTTATTAAGCATTATTATGCGTTATTACCTATTATTGCGCGTTATTACACATTATGACGCTTTATAACGCATTATTGCGCGTTATTAAGCATTATTGCGCGTTATCACGCATGATTACCGCGAGAACTGTACAGAGTAATACGTGAGCGAATATCCCCACGATTTGGAGTTGAAGATTCATAATTTCAGTTTAAAATTCTTCTCTGTGGTTTAAAATTGGTCTTTGTTAGCAGAAATCTCATTTTCTTAAATGAATATTAAAGTTTTTGATTGCAAATTCAACTACTTAGCTGAAAATTGAACTGCTTTGTTGAAAATCCATTTTTTTATGATTGAAGATTCAGTATTTTAGTTGGAAATTCATCTCTTCGGCTGGAAGTATACATATCTTGTTGAAAATTCGTCTTCTTGGGTTGAAGATTAAATCATTTTTGTAGAAAATTACTCTATTTTGTTGAAAATTACACTATTTTGTTGAAAATTAACATTATCGCTGAAAATTCATTTCCTTGGGTTAAAAGTTAAAGTATTTTGTAGAAAAATTCGTGTTGTTGGCTAGAAAAATTTCAGCGATTTAGTTGAAATTTTTTTCGGCTCGACCGAAAGATCTTTTTCTATAGAAAAATTAACTATTTGCTTGAAAACTTGTCTTTCTAGATAAATACTACTGTTGTTTATTTAAAAAAATTTTAAAATGGTTGAAATGTTAAATATTAGATTTTGCGTTGAGAATTCATCTTTTTTGGTTAAAAATGTATCTCTTTGATTGAAAAAATACTTGCTATGTTCAAAATTCGTCTTTTTTAGTTAATAATTTAATTTTTCTGGTAGAAAATTACACTATTTAATCCAAAGGTAACATTTTCGTTGAAATTTTATATTTTTGAGTTGGAAGTTCAACTATTTTGTAGAAAATTCGTATTATTGACTCGATAATTCAACAATTCAGTTGCAATTTGTTTCGCTTCGACTGAAAAATCTTTTTTGATACAAAAATCAACCACTTGGTTGAAAATTCTAGTTTTTTAGATAAATTCAACTCTTATATATTAAAAATTATTATTTTTTTTTAAATATCAACTATTAGATTTTTTTGAGAATTTATCTTTCTTGGTTGAAAAATAAACTACTTCGTCGAATGTCGAACTAATTTGTTGGAAATTAATTTTTTCTTTTGATAATTTATAATTTTAATTGAAAATTCATCTCTTTGATTGAAAATGCGTATTTTTTGTTGGAAGATTCAACTATATGGTTTTCAATGAATCAATTTCGATGAACTTTAAATATTCGGAATATTGAATTCAATATTAGTGAAAAAATTAATTTTATTTCAAAGAATTGCTCCCCCTATTTTACTAAAAAATTCACTTTCATTGTCCCTTTTAAGGAATATTTGATATTGGTATCATCAAAAAGAATCTCTTCCCAAGCGTCTCATGTTTAAATGTCCTGAATTTCCGTTTATGATTTTTGAACAAATAATTGAAACAAAATATGGAGAAAAGGGGGAAATTAGGTCAGAATTCTTGACTTCAGAAGTCTTAGGAGATTTTTCAAATTTAATGGGGAAAAAGGGAGATTGGGTAAATAGAGGAAGTACATTGGGCAAAAAATTTAAAAACAACCAATTAATAAAACATCTTGAATCGAGAAGAATACGAAAAAAAAACTAGAAAAGTGTAGTATCCGATCTGAAGAATATTTATAAACCTTTTTTTTTTTGCGTTGAGAATTTGAGCACATTTTTATCGCTTCTAAACCGACTTCCTCCTTTCGTATAGGACACTTACAGAGCAAGGTGGTGAGAGGAGTCTTTCAAATTCGCAATACAGGTCTAAGTAGGTCATATCTGCTTCCAGATATTAACGTGAGTACCTTCCGTCGTAATCGCGATGCGATGTATCGTGCAATAACCTTTTCCCTGCAAGTCTCTCAGCATCTTCAACAAAATCCCATTTAATCCTTCTTACCCTGGTTCGGTTACGACTATTTCAAGGCGAGATTGCTATCAGGTTGCTTCATTTTTACGGTTCGCTTAATTTTCTAAGAATCAAGTCGATAATGTGGTAGTTACTGCTGAGAAGTAGGGAAAAAACCCTCACCAGAATACTGCCGTACTTTTTTACGGCAGTACAGAATACCGTATTTAATGCAATATAAAAGACTTTAAATTTCTAAGATTTCAAGTCAAAATATGTGGGCGTCAGCATGAAAAGGGCCCTTATCTCCGATATAGAGTTACGTTTAGGGTCATTTAGCCGGATACATTCCCGACATTGTATATCCAAGGCGAACCCTTTATGTTGAAGAACGAGTCTTCGGGGCATTTTTGAAGTTGAAACTTCGAAAAACTACTTCCCGAGAAAAAAAGGATGTACAGTTTTCGATTTCCGTAAGCAAACATGTTTTTTTTTCTTCAAGCATTAAATATACTCACTTCCGGTGGCTTTTGGAACATGAGTATAGTGTCAATAGATTCAGTGTATGTACGAGTATCATCTCCCACTCAATCCCCAATAAAAGTCATTTTTACCCTGACTTATAGAATATATGATATATATTGAATTTTCAACAAAATTTTCAGATGAAAAATTAATTTCTATCACGAGAAAAAAAAAATTTCCAACAAAAAAGTTAATTTCAAACCAAATACGTGAATCTTGAAAAAAATGAATTTCTAACAAAGTAGTTCAATCTTCAACTAAGAAAGAGAAATTTTTGACCAAATAGTTCGATTTTTAAGCAAAAAGATCAAATTTCCAGCAAGAAGATTAATTTTCTACCAAAACACGAAGTTTCAACAAAGTATACGAATTTTCAAAAAAAATCGTTTAATTTTAAAGACATAAGTCTCAATTGTCTACAAAACGGTTGAATTTTCAACCCAAAAAATCTTCAACCGAATAGTTTAATTTTTTACCAAATGGCTGAATCCTAAACCAAACCAGACCAATTTAGACCCAAAGAATTAAATTTTCAATCAAAAAGAATGAATAATTTTCAACCAAAAATGGAATAGTTACATTGATAGTTAAAAAATTAATTCTCAGAAAAAAAAAACTAATTTTCAACAAAATATTTACATTTTCAACAAGACAGATGAATTTTCAACAAAAATTATGACTTTCAAAGAAAATGAATATTCAACAAAAGAGTTCAACCCAAAAGATAATTGTTTAATCAAGAAGATAAATTTTCTAATCTAAGAGAAAAATTCCAGAAAATCTTGATTAAGCAAAACAGATTATTAAAGTATTGGAAGAAATTACCTAAAAGAAAAAAGACAGCAATTAACGAAAAGGAAGTTTTTTACCATTACATTTGTATGCTTCTTAATTTCTTATTCAATATATAGTTTATATATTTTCTTATAAAAATTAATTTGTTTAAAATATTCAAATGGTTTCGGTTTTTATATTGTAATTCAAATAGAAGAGTTGTATTTATTATTAACTATTTTATAGCTGTGCTATATCTATGCATGTATCTATGTATTTATGTTTTATATCTTTATGAAAACTATTGAAATAATTAATAAGTATTGTAAATATGCAAATCATCGTAGAAAAGAGTTATTGGAAATACATTCTTTGTTCATTCCTGAAACAGAGCCTATTCTTTGAAAAATAGCCAAACTCCTCGTTTGCTTATCAAAATTGAAAAGTCATCGGAAAGATATTCTTTGTTAATTTTGTAAAAAATTAAGCCTATTCATGAAAATATAGCCACACTCTAAATTTTGTCTAGAAATTGTTTAAATAATGATTAATTCTTGTCAATTTACAAAGCAACATAGAAAACAGTCATCGGAAAGATATTAGTAGTTGACGTCGTGAACAAATTGTGTCCGTTGCTTGAAAAATAGCCAATATTTGAATATGTTTATAAAAATGGTTTAAATAATAATTAATAATTATTGTAAATTTGCAAAGTCTCGTAGAAAAGAGTTATTGGAAAATAAATTATTAGTCATTACGTACAAAAAATTGTGCCCATTCCTTGAAAAATTGCCAAACTCCTAATTTTTCAATTGAAATTGTTTAAATAACACAGGTCGACAAAAATGACATATTTTTAGTGCCCAAAGACCGGGCTATGTGACTCCGAAGGATTTTGGTATCCTAAAACTGAATCCGTTATACAAATTTTTCATATACGTCAGGTTTTTGAGATATTCTAACCTGAAAGTGCAAAAATGCCTATTTTCAGCCATATTTGAGGCAATATACCACGATTTCTTGCATTGTGAAACAATGCAAGGCGAAGAGAAACAGAAATGATTAATATGCGATATCTCGGAGAAAAAAAATCGGTTCGGGATGATCAAAAATGGAAATGAAAGATAAAAATGTCTATAAACGATGGCGTTAGCAGTTTTTAGCGGAAGGAATTGCTGATCGTGTTATATTGCCTCAAATATTGCTAAAAATAGTCATTTTTGCTAGGATATCTCAAAAACCTGACGTATAGGAAAAATTTAGACAACGGATTCATTTTTAGGACACCAAAATCCTTCAGGGTCATACATTTCGGTCTTTGGGTACAAATTTTGTCGGCCTGTGTAATTAATAAATCTTGTAAATTTACAAGGAAACATAGAAAAGTCATCCTAGAGACATTCTTAGTTGACTCGGTAAACAAATTGTGCTTACTCATTGAAAAATAGTCAAACTCGGAATATGTTTATAAAAATGGTTTAAATAATTAATAATTATTGTACATTAGCAAAGTCTTGTAGAAAAGAGTTGTTGAAAATACATTTTTTATTGATACCACACACGACTTGTGCCTATTCTTAGAAAATAGCCAAACTCTTAATGTGTTTATAAAAATTGTTTAAATATTGAATAAATTTTGGAAATTTTGCAGAGAATTTTAGGAAAAAGGGATCGTAAAGATATAAACTCTGAATTCTTTAATGGAAACTGTTCAAATAATTAATAATTCTTGTAAATTTACAAAGCAACATAGAAAAGAGTCCTTGGAAAGACATTCTTAGTTGACTCTGTAAACAAATTGTGCCTATTCCTCGAAAAGTAGCCAATTCTGAATGTATTTGTAAAAACTTTTTAAATAATAAATAATTCTGGTAAATTTGCAAAGTCTCGCGGAAAAGAGTTATTGGAAATATATTTTTGGTAATTCCGGAAACAAATTGATTAAAACAAAATTAACAAAATTAATTCTTGTAAATTTACAAAGCAACATGGAAGAGTCAACGCAAATACATTCTTAGTTGACTTCATAACCATATTGGTGTTGACGTGAGCCTTAAATTAAACATTCAACCTCTTTGTAACTGTATAGTTATTTATAATTATTGGACCCTAAGAAAATTACTTGAATGAAAATTGACTTAAAGTGATCGAGATTTCAATCTTTAAAATAAAATAAAATCCCAATTCATTTAGCAAGCTATTAGGAACACCCTACAGAATAGAATGAACTTTTAACTCAATTCTAAACTACAATTCCCTGCAACTGAAATTCTAACGCTCAAAACTGAATTAAAGGATAACATAGTTGAAAGCTAATTTTCGGAAAATCATATTGTCTTAGTGGAAAAGAAATTAAGTCTGAATTTAGAAAAAGAATTTATCTTATCTCTAACCCAAATGAAAAATCTATCCGAAATTCGCTTTAGCACATCATTATTATTAAGACTTAGGGTTAAGGGGATTAGAAAGTTGGCTGCAGGTACTTGAGAAGACATGATTACAACTAAATCGCATTAAGTTCATGGTAGATGCATACTTGCATAATCATAACCAATCTTCTCTCAACGTACAGTATTAAATCTATTCACCTAGACTTCAGAGACGGAATTCAATTTTCGACCATGAGAAAATATTTAATTCGACGGTATTCAAATGAACATTGAATGTCTTCACGACTGACGTACGTTTGTGGCTTCAATATGTGTTGCACCTTATTAAGAGTAACCCTCAACATTTCTCCGAAAACTGCATTTTCCTCCAGAGATATTAATTTTATTGAAGCAAAAACTGAGAAGAATGTGATTTTATTTCAAAACAAAAAAATGGGTTAAATACACTTTGTTTGATTTAAACAAAACTTATATTTGAATTAAACAAATTCTGTTCTCTTGAAACAAATTTTATTTGATTCACACAAAATTTCTTTAAATCAAACAAATTCTTTGTCAAACTTAAACATATTATTTCTTTGGCATGGTTTCAAATAAATATTTGTTTATTTTGAATTTTTTTTCTTCAATTCATATAAATTTTGTTTCAATCAAATCAATGTTGCTTAATTCAGTTGAAAATTTGTTTGTTTGAAAGAAATACATTTTTCGCCGTGAAACGTTTGTCGAGTGAAAGGATGAATGTTGACAGAGTTCATAAAAAAACGCATTATTCAAGTTTTCTGTTTACTCTAGAGGGCGAAATAGTAGTATTTTTTCATTTTCCATGACCATTCATATTTAAAGATCAAAATTTTAATATCGTAACATTTTGAACATAGAATCTTTTATAAACGGAACAAAGCGATTTCAAATTTATTTATTTCAACCAAAAAAGATTACCTTTCTCCCATAAAAGATGAATTTTCAATCCAATAGGACGAATTTTTCAACAAAGCAGTTGAACGTTTGATCAAACCAGATGGCTTTTTAACTGGATAGTTTAATTTTCAACCAAATAAATGCATTTTTAACCAAATTGTTGAATATTCAACTTACCAAGATGAATTTTCAACCAAATTGTAGAATTTTTAAATAAAAAAGACCAAACTTCAAACAAAAGCAGTTGCATTTACAACCAAGTAACGGCATTTTTTAGAAAACAGTTGAATTTCTTCACGTTTAGTAACATTTTATTCCATTAAACTGTTTTTTTTTCTAATTTTGCATGTTTTCATTCATAAAACTCCCTACCCCGCGCATTATCAAGAACACCTAAAGAGTTGAATTTACAGCAAAATAATTAAACTATCAACGAAATAGTTTAATTTTCAACTGTAGAAATAATTTTCCATCTAAAATAATGAATCTTTAAACCAAACAAAACCCGTAAATATGAATTTCCAGCATCTTATTTTTTTCAGCAAAATTTGTATTATTAATATATTATTTAAAGTTAATTTCCTTCCAAGCAATTGCATTTTCAACAAAAAAAAAGGAAACATCAACAAACAAGATTAGACTTTTACCAATAAAGACCAATTTTTTACTTAAAAATATCCACTTTCAACCAAAAATGAAAAGCTTACATTATCAGTTTAAAAAATTATATTCATAAAAAAAAGATTCTTATCGAGATAGTTAAATTTTCAACCGAAGAGATGTACTTTTAAAGAAACGAAAATGTTCAACAAAGTGATTAAACTTTCAAGCAACGAGATGAATTTTTAACTGAAATAATGAATCTTCAACTGGAATAGTTCTGTTAAATTTTCAGTTGGAAAAATTGATTTTCAGTCATGAAATCGCGAATTTTCAACTATAAGATGATTAACCTTCAATAAAAAAACATGATTTTTTAACGAAGTGGTCCGACTTTTGATGAAAAAATTGCATTTTTAATCAAAAAAGATTAATTTTCAAACAAAATAGTCGTTTACGCAGTCTGAGAGGATTAATTATCAACCAACATTTGCATTTTTAACCAAAAAGGATTAAATTTCTACTACTGATTCTCAATAAAAAAATTTAAAAATAATAAAATTTTAACTAAAAATATAATCTTTAAGAGGCTGCGACTGAAAAAAAAAAGAAATGGACATAGAAATACAAGGCCAATCAATTAGTAACGCGAGTATTGTATCAGGGTGGCCACAAATTTCATTTTCAAAATTCTATAACGTTTCCCTGTCCAATTTTTAATTCCCCTGGCCATCAATATTTAAAGACCAGCACTTTACTCTTGTAACTTTTTCAACAGAGAATTTTTTTAAAATAAAATAAAACAATTTCAAATCAAAATGATACAATTTTCAATTTTTTGTAAGATTTTTTTCAAAATCCCTGATTTTTTCTGAACAACATAATTTCTTGACCTGCGACGACTCTGTATCAATATATTAAGGGAGAATATTTCTTTTTAGGACACACAATAAATGTCAGTTGATAAATCTGATCCTGAAATTGGATCAAAATGATATGCAATGGTTTTATAAAGATTTCTTATTTTTTATTTGATCAGCAAATTGTGCATTAGATCAATCCGATTCTCAAGATCAATTGCCTGTCATAAATGCTTAGGAGTAGCAAGTGAGAAGTGTCAATTCTTATATGCCACATTCAAATCATGACTGTCTCCATGCTGATCAATCTCTCTAGCAAGCACCCGAGGTGAGGAGCTTCGCGGAATCACCATGTAAAGCTTTTTACGCGAGCCCAAAAGTATCCAACGTCTTTCGTTTCAGCTGTTCATGAATTTTTTATGAACTATTTTTCGCCACACTTTCCCGTCCTAGCATACCACTTTAGCTTCCTTAGCGTCCATACATTTTCTCATGCAAGCTCTCGTGTTTCTGTGACATTTCCTATCTTTCCGATTGAAGGTCTCATTCCCACCATTCTTGAATCGGTCTTCTTTTATTTTCTCAACATGCCCAGACCATCTCAACAATTTGTTTTCACTCTTGTCAAATAGTGTTTCTTCCACACCACATTCTTTCAGAGTCCTCTCATCACTAACTTTGTTCATTAGCATTTTATCGCATACATCGCGCAGGAATTGCATGCCAACGGCGTTAACTTTACTCTTATCATTTTCTTGGTATGCCTTTTTTCTGCTGAAAATCAATTTTTCAAACTGAGAACTTAACTATTCTAGTTAAAGATTCATCATCATAAAAAAATGGTAATGTAAATATTGCTTTGCCACCCAGTTGATCAACTTTTTATTGAGGATGTACACTATGTACAATCAATCTCAAAAGTCGCATCTCTTTTGAATGAGTTAAAATATTTGGTTAACAGTTTATGTATGTTATTGAGAAGTCGTCTTTTTTCATGGAAAAATAATTTTTTGGTTGAAAATGCAACTTTTTTGTTGATAAACCTTTTTTTTCAACTTAAAAATTCTAGTCTTTAATTGATATTTTTTTCTGAATTGACAAAATTTTTTTTTTTTATAATTCAACTATTATGTTGCACATTCGCCTTTGTGAATAATTTGATGTTAATTCTTTTTTGTCTACTGGCCTAAAATCAATATTTTTTTATTAATGATTTTTATTTCTAAGTTGTGAAAAAATTGCTCGCTAGCTCCGCTGGGATCGGAGCCGAATGTAAGAGACCTGGGTTCATATCCCAGTGGAGCTAGAGAGCAATTTTTTGCAACTTAGAAATGAAAATCAATGTTTAAAAAATATTGATCTTAGACCAGTAGAGAAAAAGAATTGACATCTAATTATTGGAGACATTTGTCTTATCGAAAACCATAACATCAAAAATATTTGTCTTTTTGGTTCAAAAATTCACATTTTCGGCTTGAAAATTCAACTACTGCATAGAAAATTCATATTTATGGCTCGAAAATTGAAAAATCAGTCAGCACCAGCTCTCTGCTTTGCGTCTACTTCTGTGCTTATTCTACTTCATTTTTACGGTCTAATATTCTTGACACTTTTCGCTTTTTGACATTTCTATTTCAAACTAAATTGACAGACTCGTTCGACAGCCAACGAGAACTGTGCTCGTGAATCGAAATTGTAACAATCGAGTATGAACAAAGCGACATTCGATGGGCTCGTATCGAGTAAAATATAAAGAGAAACGAGAGTATTCATTTGAAAAGTCTACTATTATATCTTTGGTTGATAATTCATCTTGTTTAATTAAAAATTGTGGTGTTTGGTTGAAAATTTAACTTTTCCCTCATAAATTCAGATTTGTGGTCAAATTTTTGGCCTTCTTGGCTTAAATATTTATTTGAAATTTTGTTTTCTCTCTGACAGAAAAATCTTTCTCGATTTAAAATTCAACTCTTCTGTTGAAAAATCGTCTTATTAGTTAAAAAATAATCCTTTGGTTACGGATTCGGCTGATTTGTAAAAATTCTTATTTTTTATTGAGTTTAAATGTTTTTGATTTTATATTACAATCTTTTTAGATGATATATCAACTATTACTAACTATTCTATTTTTGGTTGAAAATATATCTTTATTAGTTGATAATTCGTCTTTTTTGGTCAAATTCAACTGACTTTTATGTTACATAAAAATATTTTTTTGTTGAAACTTCATCTATACATTGTTCGTTGAAAATTAAACTTTTTGGTTGAAAATCCAACTGCTTCGTTATCAGTTGAACTCTTTTGTTAAAAATTAATTTTTGTGGTTAATGATTCAACCATTTAGTTGCAAATTTATCTTTTTGGTTGAAAATGAAACTATTTCGTGAAAAAAAACTTTAATTTTGGTTATGAACATCAATTTTTTTAACTCAAAATTTAACTTATGCAGGTGAAGATTCTTGATATTAGTTGAAAATAATTTTTTTTGGGTTGAAAATGGAATACTTTTGGGGAAATTCTTCTTTTTTTAGTTGAAAATTAAATTTTTCTAATGGAAATGTGAAATTTACCTTTTTTGGTTGCAAATTCAAATATTTGATTGATAATTATTCTTTATTGTTGAAAGTTCGACTATTTGCTAAAAAGTCATGTATTTCCTTGTAAATTCAGCGTTTTCTAAAATATGTGAATTCTGGGAAGTTGTAGATCGGAAGTCAGAACTAGGTTAATCTAAAGAAATACTTTCTGAAAGAAAAAAATTAATTTCCAGAACCAATAGAGATTTATAGCCCAACATAGAAAAATTGGAATTTTTCTCCCACTCTGAAATTCAAAATTTTCTAAAGCATTCCTTTTTTGGGAAAATTTTCTGCTCGTATAGGAAGGCACTTTATCAGTTTTATGCCGGTTATACAATTTTTGAGGTCGGAAATATTTTGAAAGGTGACGGTAAAACCCACCAGAATCCGAAAAGAAAATTGGAACATCTGAACTAGGTCAAAAGCTATAGGAGTTTGAACAAAAAATTTGTATTTATCTTTAAAATAGATGTCGAAATTCAAATACCGATTTATAATGAATTCGGTCGTACGTTTCAGAGGCACCTGAAGTACATAGATAAAAAACACTGAATTTTTGATTTAAATTGAAAATTTGGTAAATGTATATTATGCACAATTTTGTGAATTGAGTGAAAGCAATCATTGTTGTTCAAAAACTGATTGGCTTTTCATTTATTAACAGAAATCATCAAGAGGACTCTCAGTTTTTCAACAATTTTGGGTTATGTTAGCGTTACGCACCGGAAATGGACATTTTAAGTTAAAAATTATGATATTTTGAAGATTGCGAATTTTTGAATAATTGTTCACGTTTGGTTCGCGTTTTTACCAGAATTTTACATTTTTAAACGAAAATAATTAATTGACTTTAAAGTTTCATCATTCTTTAACAGATTTAAGTTACGGAGCGTTTGACACCAAAAATTAGTACTTTAAAACAAATATCCATTTCAAAGAAGATTTGCAACTTTTTAACAGTTTCAAGTTATGATGGACTTTTAGACCAGAAAGTGTTTATTTCAAAAGAAAACCTTAGGTTTGAAGGAAGATCTACGAGTAAAATGTTAAACAATTTTTTTAATGTTCTTCACAGGGAATTGGTATTTTTTACCGAAAATTCATCGCTTTGATTGTCTATATATTGTGCAAAAATATTATTTTATTAATTCTGAAGTTAGGATATCGGTTTTCATCAATTATGAAAAATATTATCCTTGCTTGTCATGTTAGTTTAAAAATTAATTCCTTCTGTTGAACATATAATCTTTTCTGGTTTAAAATGCAACTCTTTAGGGGAAAATTGATCGGATTTGGTTGAAAATTCAACTATTTTGTTGAAAAATCGTATTTATTGGTTGAATGCAACTTTTTTCAAATAATGATTAAAGTCTTTGGTTGAAATATCAACCATAGCATTTTTTGACGAAAAATCATCTCTTTTGGTTGAAAATTATACTATTTGTTTGAACTACTATTTCAAAAATTCAATTATTTGGTTGAAGACTCATTATCTCCGTTGAAATTTCACTTTTTCGGTTGAAAATTCAATTCATCTCTAAAAGTAACGTCTTCATGAGGTGAAAATTCAACTATTTGTGTAGGAAATTCATATTTTCGAGTAGAAAATAAATAGAACATTTGGTTGAAAATGCAATTTTTTGTTGAAAATTCATGTTTTTGGTTTGAAAATTCAACCATTTTGGTTGATATTTATTTTCTTACTGGACTGAAAATTCTTTCTTTTTTGAAAATTCAACTCTTTTTTAATTATTCTTCTTCGGATGAATTTCACTGTTCATTTATTCTAAATTGAAAGGTTTTTTGTTAAAATATCAACCATTATATTTTTCTTTGAGAATTCATCTATTTGGGTTGAAATTTAAACTACACTGTTGAAACTTAATTTTTTTTTGGTTGAAGATTCATCTTCTCAGATGAAAGTTGATATTTTCTCCTTAAAATTTAACTCCGTTGTTGAAAATTGTTTTTTGTCTCCTTGTTGAAAATTAATCTTTTTTAGTTGAAAATGTAACTCTTTGGTTGAAAATTAAATATATTTTGTGGAAAATTCATCTTTTTCGGATGAAAATTGATATTTGCGGTTAAGAATTCGACTGTTTTATTTAAATATTGTATTTCTGGGTTAAAAATTCAAATATTTTGTTAGAACAATCATAATTTAAGTTGAAAATTGAAAATAAAGAGAAAATTTGGTTGAAAATTTAACTACATGGAAAAAAATACATTTTTTGCTTGAAGATTCATCATTTTAGTTGAAAATTCATCTCTTTGGTTGAAAATTTAAGTACATTGGAAGAATACATTCTTTATACTAAATATTCATCACTTTAGTTGACAATTCATCTCTTTGGTTGCAAATTTAAATTACAGTTTAACTATCTCATTTATCGTTGATAACTTATCTTTTTCTGGAAATTCATGTATTTTGTTAAAAATTCAGCTTTTTTAATAGGAAATTGATCTGTTTTTGTCCAGGATTCAGATATTAAGTTATAAATTTAATTTTTTGATTAAATTAGGCTTTTTTTTATTTAAAATCAAAATACTTTTTTAGTTAATGTATCAACTATTACATTCATTGTTGATAATTTATCTTTGTTTGACTGAAAATTCGCCTACTTGGTGGTTGAATGTTAAACTATTCTATACAAATTTATTTGTATGGCTTAATATTTACCATTTCAAATATTTTTCATCAATCATCAAGATTATTGTCATTTCTATTCTGTTATATTTTTTTATATTTTAGATACTGCACACAACAAACTGGATGCACGAAACGTTGCAGGTAATCGTTCAAGCAGGGTAATGGTTGGTAATGGTTAGCAGATTACACCAAACTGAGGCAAACTTTCCGTGGTTACAGGCCCGTAATTTGCTGCCTCTAGCGGAGTCCACCAGAGATATCTGCGATTTCCCACGGAAAGTTTATCTCAGTTTGCTGGAGAGTAGAAAAAGGCGAGGCAGTCAGGACGCCACATTTTGGAATGCAGAGCACTGGTTCGAAATAATATCAAATTGTGTATGGTGCCGTTAGAAAGCTTGATTCTTTGACTACAAAATTGCCTTGTTGCATTTTGACGTAGCTTGCCTATTACAGTTTCTACAAACGTTTTCCAGAGACGCCATGCTTTTGCTCAACTGCAAAAACGTGGGGCGAGGCAGCCAACCATATGATACACAGACGTATAATAATGTATAAGTTCTTCATTAGATCCAAGATGATATATAAAAGTAAAAAACCAAGTTAAATGTCTTCTCTGAAATTTAATGGAACTCAGAAGAATAACCAAAAAAAATCGGAAAAATTAATATGTCATCTTCGTTGCCGCTGCCCGAGGTTTCATAAGAAGTTTATACCTTCTTCGGGCGGCCTCGTCGAGGGCCGCCAAAAGCAATTCGCTTTTCAGCCTATTCGGCATAATCTGCTGTTTGATGGCTACCTCGCCCCACACGTGCTTTTTTACAAAAACATTTCACACGAAAAGAGTTTTCGAATATCGAAAAACCAACCATTCCATCGTGTTAAGCAGAAAATTCTACTGCGGAAAATCCTTAACTTTTTTACACAACCTATACACGAAGGATAAACAAACGTAAATCATGTACGGCCTTACATCACGAAGGTGCGCGATTTCAATTAACGCTGTGGGAATAGGAAGAAATTGGCTGTCTTGCCCCACTGGCTGCCTCGCCCTGTTCTACTCTACCCACCTAGCGTTTACCCTGCTTGACCGATTACCTGCAACATTTTGTACCCTTAGGTACATTTTATAGTATAATGTAAGGATATTTCAAAAATTATTCTTTTTAATTTTTAAGTTACCAGTGCCACCCGATTTTTATATTTGAAAGCAAATGAAAACATTTTCAATATTGTGACAAGTGCTTTGGTAATCCAATAACGTGTCTAGTCGTTACACTTTGTAGTAGACGATAAAAGTGCAGTTTCCCAAAGCGTTATCTCAGTCATCTGCACGCTTGTTTCTACAACTTTTATTACGATTCACTAGGACAGTTCGACACTTTCTCAGAGAACCATTTGAAAAGCTCTTCTATCCTAAAGTAGGAATTTTATCTCAGAAAGTTACAAAAGTGCGCTTTATAGTTTATCGATGATAGAAGAAAAACTCAAGGATAAATTATATTCTAATGACTCCATTAATCCAACTTTCATCTTACAAGATTGTATCCAAACTTTTCATAAATGAACCTCATCTAATTGATGGTTTCAGAAAGTTATAATAGAGGAGTCCTTTTTCAAGCGATTTATTTTAACGACAGAAAATGCTATTTCAGATAGTTATGCAATTATCCTATTTTAAGAGTATATGAAAGAAAGTTTTTTAATTCTTTCTTAATTTATTTAATTATTCCTTGTGTAAACGATAGAACTAATATTCAGATATATCATTATTATAAATTAATCATCAAATTTTCGTGCGATTAAATAATGGTAAATTAATATCTAAATTATGTAGGAGTTGATTATCGACAGTTAACGCTTGACGGTAACCCACAAAATGCATGGGCCTCATTATGTTACTAATTTTATTAAATTCACATCCACAGTCACGGTTTTTGCAAAATCACAAATTCAAAATTCTCAGATTTTCCCTAACTTTCCTTGGCCAATTTTTCATTTTCCCTGACCGTTCTCACTTTTTCTTCAATTTATACAAAAAAACCTTATACCAAAGTGATCAGTAATTTCAATGCAAAGAAAGGTTTTTTTCTTTATTTATTTTAAACAATTGTAGTGAAAACAGTCATACAGAATTTTTCAGGGGAATCAACAGATCTTACGTAAAACAATTTTCACTAGAAAATAAATTTTCAACCAAATAGTTGATCTTTCAAAACAAAATATAAATTTTCAAACCAAGAAGATTAATTTTTTACCAAATAAAACGAAATTTCAACAAAATATACGAATTTCCAACCGAATAGTTGAGCTTTCAACACAAAGAGATAAATTCTACGCTGAAAATGCAATAATTTGATTTTCAGTTAGAACAATTGATTTTCAACCAAGAAAAAATAAATTTTCAAGAAAAAATAGTAAACTTTCGAACCAAAGTGATAACGCTTCGAAAAAGAAAATTTATTCTCAACCAAAATGTAATATAGTTAATATTTCCACCAAAATATATTTTCATTTTTAATAAAAACCAGTTGAATCAAACATAAATATACCAGTTAAGTTTTCAGCCCAAAAATATAAATTTTCAACAAGAAAGTTGGATGTTCAACACGAAAATGTGAATTTTTTTCCAGAATAATTAAATTTCTAACCTAAAAAAACGATTTTCCAACCAAATAAATTAACTTTCAAATGAAAAAGATAAATTTTCGAGAAAAAATATAACTTTCAACTAAAAAGTTGAATTTTGAACCCAAAAGATAAATTTTCTACAAAAAAACACCTCATTTTTCAATTATAAAGGTAAATTTGTAACAAAAAAAAAACGAGTTTTCAACAAAACGATTTCAATCAAAAAAATGTATTTTGTACCAAAAATAAAATAGTTGAATTTCAAGTGAAAAAATTAATTTTAGACCAATTAAAATGAATTTCGAAACAAATAAATAAATTTTTAACCAAATAGTTTAATTTCGAACACAAAAGATAAATTTTCTAACAAGAAAAATTTAACTAAATACATGACGTTCATCCTAGAACGTACAAATTTTCGACTCTAAACAAAATAATTAAATTTTCAATCAAAAAGTTAATTTTCAAACAAACAAAATCAATTTTTAACAAAATAATTCAATTTTTAACAAAATAATTCAATTTTTCATCAGATAAATTTTCGAATTAGAATTTTAATTTTCTGCCAGAAATTATCAATTTTTAACAAAATACATGGATTCTCATCCAAAAAGATTAATTCCTCACCAAGAGGATTATCATTATACCACAAAAAACGAATTTTCAACAAAGTAAAAGAATTTCCAATCAAACATAATTTCAACGCAGGAAGATGAATTCGCAACAATTTGAATAATTAAATTTACAGTTAAAAATAAAAAATTCGAACAATAAAATAATCCAATTTTCAACGAAAAAGAAATGGTTTTCAAATAAAATAATAAGCCATTAATCAGAAAGAAATGAATTTTTAACAAAGTATTTTGACTTTCAACTAAGTAGTGGAATTTTCGAGCGAAAATATAAATTCTCAACGCAAAATGTAATAACTGATATTCAAACAACAAAGATGTTATTTTTCAATACAGAATCAAAAACAGTAGAATTAGAACAAAAAATACGAGGTTCCAAATCAGAAGAATTCATTTTTCGAAAAATCCTTGAACTTTCAACGAAATAATCAAATTAACTTCAACTTCAATTCATCAAATATTCATTGAATCTGTCAGGCTTTTCTTGACATTCCCTGACTTTTCCTGATCAGTTCCAACTTCTCTGACTTTCCCCGATTTTCTAGAAATCCCTGACCTTTAGCAACCCTATTTTTGTACAGTATATTCTAAGCATTTCCTGGATTTCTAAAACCGTATAAGAAAATGAAGAAGTGTTATATGTTCATATTAAAAAAGAATGAATTTTTAAGTATTGATAAAAACTGGAAAATGCCTTTTTCGATATTTACACTATGGACCTATTTTCTATATTTATTTTCAAAAGATTTTAAAAGAAGTTTTAAAATTTTCATTATTTTTCTATGAACTCTTTTTATGTGTGCGGATTTATTCAATAAAAGATTTTAAAACCGCGTAACTAAAGTGAAACTTTTAATTTAAAAAAAAAAAAAAAGAGTTATTGGCTCGTGTTTTAGAGGTCGGACGGCAATCGGCAAATGGGAGCATATCAACTCCTATCTAATAAAACGCTGCTTAAGGCTGCTGACCTTCTCAGCATAAATCACCCACCTATTGAGACTCTCGGTTTCCTTTCTCATGTCCTTATCCCCCCGCCCCCCAGTAACAGAAGTTTTGGTGGGACTGACGTTACAGCTTGACTTCACCATAAGACTGATCACTGCTTAATTCGGACATGATTTCGACTCGCAAAACAAATCTCGCGCATACAGGTGATAGTTCGGAGTACAATCTAAACCTGAATAATACAAACAATAAAGTAGCCTCGGAATGGACTGAAACTCGGATTGACCAAAGGCATGCACACGGTAAGCGTAAAGGTCTTGTTTCGGGCGATGAATGGAGACTGGGTGTTTGGAATGCTAGAGGAGTGAATGATCTTAAGATAAGAGAACTACGAGAAACTATGCACGTAAGGAAACTAGACATTCTTTGTGTACCTGAGACAAAGAAAAGGGGTTGCGAATTTAGAAAAATAGGAAATGGGGTGTTGAAAGGCGGTTGTGAAATATGGTCAGGAGTAGATAGCGAATCACATCGTAGTCAAGGGGTCGGTTTAATTATGAGTGAAAAAGCAAGTCATCATCTCATAGAGCATAATTTTGTATCACCCAGATTGCTGTGGGCTAGAATGAAGGTAGGAATCAGAAGATTATTCATCGTAGCGTGCTACGCACCAGTTGATAGCGATTCGAGGGAAGTTAAGGACGCCTTCTGGGACACTCTAAATGATACAATAAGTATTTGCGATCAAGGTGAAAGAATAATTCTGCTAGGAGATATGAACGGATGGGTCGGTGTCCAACGTCAGGATACAGATACAGAAAGGGTGCTAGGTAATTTTGGAGATCCAACAAGAAAAAATTTTAACGGGGAAAAGCTAGTTAGTTTATGCTTAGAAAAGGGCCTATTTATTACAAATACTTGGTTTAGACATAAAATGGTCCACATGTACACCTGGCGTAAAGGAAATAGCCACAGCATAATTGACTTTGTTACTGCGGATGAAAGATTAAGAGAACTAGTTAAAGATACAAGAGTCATGAGGGGTTCCGAATGCAATTCTGATCATTACCTTTTAGTCTGCAAAATAAACTTAGGGCGGGGATGGAGAACAAAGAAAACAAATAAAACGAAACAAACACGAATAAAAATTGAAAATTTACAGAGACAAGAAGTGCAAACAGAGTTTAAAAAGAGGTTAACTGAAAGCATAGATAGGGCAACGTGGGAAGCGCTTATAAGCAATAAAGACATAGAGGGCGCGTGGACTTTATTACGGGATGTCATTGTCAAAACTGCGACCGAAGTATGTGGTACAGCGGTTGTAGGAAGAAAGTCTGGCGATGCGTGGTGGAACGATGAAATTGCGGCAGCCCAAAAAGAAAAGAACGAAGCGCACAATAAAACGCTGAACATGACAGGTCTTAGCGATGGGGAGAGAACTAGACTTAAAAATGATTACAGGCACAAAAATAGGAAAGTTAAATGACTAGTCAAAGAGAGTAAAGAGAAAATCAGAACAGAAGAAGAGAATAAAATAATAAACTACTTTGAAGGAATTATGAAACTATTATATAAACAGTTGAAGGAAAGTAAAAGTACAGAGTTTGCTAGCATGAGAAACAGCAAAGGCGAAATGCTATATGATATAGACGGAATAGTAGACGCTTTGAAAGAGTCTTTCAAAGAACTATTGGGAGGTGAAAATATCGGACAACAAAACTGCGACATAGAAGATAATGCATTAGAAAACCCAATTGAAAAAATTGGTGTCACTGAGGTCAGAGATATAATTAAGAACTTGAAAAACGGTAAGGCTGCGGGTATAGACAATATTAGCGCGGAAATGCTTAAATACGGTGGCGAGTACATACCTCACAGGTTGTGCGAATTAATAAATTTATGTATCGAAACGGGAGAAGTCTCAGACGATTGGAGAAAAGCGATTACCGTACCAATATACAAAAGAAAAGGAGATAAAAGCAACTGCAGTAATTACAGAGGTATCAGCCTACTAAGTACCGTAAGTAAAATATACTCAGAAATACTTATCCGTAGGGTAATGGAAATTACAGAAGAGAAAATATGGGAAGTCCAAAGTGGATTTATGCCAGGAAGATCATGTACGGATCAGATATTTAGCCTAAGACAGGTCGCAGAAAAAAGTTTGAGAGTAGGAAAGAAAGTCTTCTGTGCATTTATCGATCTAGAAAAAGCATTCGACACGGTAAACAGAAGTAAACTTTGGGAAGTCCTTAAAGAGTATGGAGTGAATGGAGGGCTCCTACAAGCAATAAAAACAATATATACAGGTAGTATTGCGAGTGTAAGGGTAAATGGGAAAAAGAGTGAATGGTTCGATATTATGCAAGGCGTGAAACAAGGATGCGTTATGTCCTCGTGGCTATTTATCATATTCATGGATAAGTGTCTTAGAACTGCCCTCTTCGACGAAAAAGGTGTAGATCTCGAAACCGTCAAGGTACGTGGGTTGGCTTTCGCGGATGACAAGATTGTTATGGCAGAATCAGTCGAAGACTTGCAAAGAATGTTGAATAAACTTAATACAAGCATGAAGAACATGGACCTCAAAATTAACGTGAATAAAACGAAAGTCATGGTGTTTGAGGGAAAAAGTGAGAAAACAATATGCAACATAGTTCTAAATGATGAGAAATTAGAACAAGTTGACAAGTACGTATATCTAGGTAGTCTATTCACTAACGACGGAAAAATAGATGGGGAATTAGATAGGCGCATAAATAAGGGTAAGCAGGTTATCGGTAGAGCAAGGTCCATCCTCACAAATAAAAACATATCAAAAAAAGCTAAAATGGCCATACATAACTCTATTTTCGTACCGACTGTACTATACGGTAGCGAGACATGGACCTGTCAAGAAAAAGACAGGAGTAAAATCAACGCGATCGGCATGAAACCTCTGCGCATAATATGCGGGAAAACACTGATGGACAAAGTACGAAACGAGACAATCCTCGAAGAATGTGGTACAGGGGAGACTCTAGTTGACATATGGGAAAGAAATCAGCTAAGGTGGTTCGGACATCTTGAAAGAATGAAAGATGAACGACTGACCAAGCAAGTGTATAAAGGTAAAGTAAATGGCAAAATGCCCAGAGGTAGACCGCCGAAAGAATGGTTAGAATCTGTGAAAGAGACACTAATACGAAGAGACATAAGAAGCCATAGAAATACAAGAGCCTGCATGAAAAAATGCATGGACGTGAATGAAGCTAGAGTAGTATGCCAGGACAGAAATATGTGGCGACAAATAGTTTATAAACAGAGTGACAATAGAGTGAATGATGCCTAAAACAAAAACCTTGGATACTAATGGGCCCAAGTGGGGAACCATACATAATAATTTTGTGAGGCTCCTCACTTGGGGTGATCGCTAGAGAGATTGATCAGCAACCTGGGTCGGAGCAGTGTTGCGGAGTGAACGTGTCATTTATATAAATAACACGAGAACTCCAGATCAATCTAAAACATCTATACATAACACCTACATACCCATCCACCCTATACCCATATACCGATCAACCTCATACCTATATACCTATTTCACTACTTTCCAACCGAACAAGTCACGCCTACCCCGGAAGGGAAAAGGCTTAATGGTAAGATATTATTCTATCAACATAGTCTAAGGATCACAATTATAGATAGACAAAGGATTCTGATGAAATATAACAAAATTACCTGCATTTGAAATTTTATGGTACTTTTCCACTTGTTAATTGCATGAGAAACTTTGAGTGCTTTGGGTCACATGTTAATATTAACCGATTTCACTGAAATTAGGTGGAGATAATTTTTTGGTCATTCCAACAAAACAGGGCGGTGAGACCAAAGAAATTCAACAACAAAATTATAGATTGTATATAATTGTTTGTCACTTTGTCTTACGATTTAGTGTATAATCATTGTATATTTCACCAGAATTCAGTTGAAAATGATGCAATTATTATTGGCCTATGCTAATCACAATTCACGACGTTATTGTTAATTTCTTCAAATGTGGATGCCCACTTGAAAATGGCCCGTATGGCTGGTATGGAGTTACGTAGGAAATATAGACGGATAAATTCCCAAAATTTTAGGGCCAAAACGTACCCTCTAAGTCGAGAAACGAACCATCGGGGCACTTTTGAAGTTGGAACTTCGAAAAATCATTTTTCGAGAAAAACGCATCTGAACTTGGCGAGTGCCATAAACATACGTTTTATACTTTTTTCAAACATTAAATATACCCACTTCCGATTACTTTCTGGACGGTAGTATAGTCCCAATAAATTAACCACAGGTCCTAGTGACATCCCTCATGAAAACCCGAAAATAATAATTTTGACCTCAATTTAGAAAAACGTGAATACTTCCTAAACCCAGTCATGCGGGCTCTTTTCATGCGCACGCCTACAAATATAAAGTATCTAGTACTTTTAGCGAAAAACTTCCTATGGTAACTTAAATCTTCATAAAATTGATTATCCATCTGTATATTTCAGAATTTCCTTGAACGCTTATAGGGTATTTTACAAATTGTTGAACTGGAAAAACTCTTTGAGTACCCAATGATTGTACCCATTACCCTACTTCCAGTTTTTGAAGAGCTATCAATTTCAAAGTGTTTGCTCAAACTTCAAAGTGATTGAATTCTAGAAAGCTTTCAAACGATTTTTTCAATACGTAAGTAAATGATCCCGAGAAAGATATATAGAAATATAAGTTATATATGGGTATTTCACCATGTAAAGGTCACTTTTGTTTGGATGTGTAATATATTTAAGAATATCTATTGAATTGTTTCAAAATTTTGTGAATTATTTTATTCCTGATAACATTGACTAAAAGAATAAGAGAAATTACGGATTAATTTATCAGAAAAATATACATATTAAAAAAGCTCGAGAAGGATTTTCGAAAGCAGGATTAATAATGTATGAATTCTGAATGCTACTTTTTAATATTATGTCTCAAAAACTATTATACTTCCATATAGATTTCTAGTTTATCGCAATTAAAAACAAAAGAATTTTAAATTTCAAAGTTTCAGCCCATTTTTTTCGAACGTGCGATGAGCTTCTTGTGACTTTATTGTTCTTTCAACCAATAACAATGTAATTCTTTGATAACGAAGTCTGAGAATCACATCAAAGTATGAATATACTGTAGATATTAAATTATTTATTCATTATTAGGTACTCTTCGACTAAATATTTCATTTTTAACCTCATACATATTTAAAAGAGGAGATGGTGAATAATCCCTCTTAAAATTTTTTTAATTTAATATTTTAAACACGTATAGAGCCAATGTCTTTGTAATTGTTTGTAATTCGACGTCATATAATCGCATGCTACAGAATCAATATTTAAATAAATGTCGATGCCAACTCTTCAAAATTCAATAATTTTTTATTCTAAATCTTAAAAATTAAAATATTTATAAAAAAAAAGGAATTCAAAATTGCAGAATTTTCTATTATATACATCTAATATTGAAGAGTCTGCAATTGCAAATATTCAAAATTGTAGAACTTTGAATTGTAAATCTTCAAAATTGTAAAGTTTTTTTTTTTTTTTTTTTTGAAAATTTACAATTTAAGATTATGTAAGTTTCATGTTTTACAATTGAACATTCTGTAATTCTCATGATTTGCAATAAAAATTTCTTCACTTTGGAAGAATTTTCATTTATATAACTTTGAAATTGAATACATTTTCAGTTTTATTCTTCACAATTAAACAATTTAAAAAACGTGCAAAATTATGTACATTTAAAATATAATTTTTGACAATTGAATAATTTTCAATTCTATATTTTCAAAATTCGAAAATTTTAAATCGTAGCTCTTCAAAATTGTATAACTGCGAATTTTAAATCTTAAAAATT
>CAKNXH010001381.1:190918-218513 GCA_932178445.1 Andricus quercusramuli
TGTATAAAGGTAAAGTAAATGGCAGAATGCCCAGAGGTAGACCGCCGAAAGAATGGTTAGAATCTGTGAATGAGACACTAATACGAAGAGACATAAGAAGCCATAGAAATACAAGAGCCTGCATGAAAAAATGCATGGACGTGAATGAAGCTAGAGTAGTATGCCAGGACAGAAATATGTGGCGACAAATAGTTTATAAACTGAGTGACAATAGAGTGAATGATACCTGAAACAAAGACCTTGGATACTAATGGGCCCAGGTGGGGAACCATACATAATAATTTTGTGAGGCTCCTCACTTGGGGTGATCGCTAGAGAGATTGATCAGCAACCTGGGTCGGAGCAGTGTTGCGGAGTGAACGTGTAATTTATATAAATAACACGAGAACTCCAGATCAATCTAAAACATCTATACATAACACCTACATACCCATCCACCCTATACCCATATACCGATCAACCTCATACCTATATACCTATTCCACTACTTTCCAACCGAACAAGTCACGCCTACCCCGGAAGGGAAAAGGCTTAATGGTATAATAATAACTTGGTCTTAAATGAGAAGCAATTCCTAAATTTGATATTTTCTTTTTCCAATAATTATATAAAGCAGATCAATTTTATTGAAATTGATGAAAACACTATTTGTCACTAAACTATTGTCACTATTTGTCTACTAAACACGCTGGTAAATACGCAAGTTATTTCAAGCACTTGTTTTATCGATTATTTACTGCCCCCAGCTATTCATGAAACTTCTGTAAAGACGGTAATTAGCTGTTAGTTGCCTAGCTTATAACTCACTTCTCTACCAAAAAGACATCTCACGGTGTGCCTGAACCAAGTTTAAGTAAAAGTTGCTTACTAATGATTTTTTCCATTATATGGTAGTCTATCTTCCGACCAACATTACAAATGAAAAATCTAAAACGTTCTTTTATAATCGCATTATAATGCGATATGGAAAAATTTGCCTCAGGGGATAAACCTTGCTGAACAATCTTTTACTTGATTTTTTAATTATAATTAGAGAACGCCTATCAATTATGATTTCTACAGATTTCATGGGATTATAATGCTTATCAAATGACTTAGGGATCTCGAAAGATTTTAAAAGATTTCAAAGGATTACACAAGATTTAGCATATTTCAAACGATTTCGAATGATTACGAGAAGTTTTACAATTTTTGAATGATTTAAAAGATTTAAGAGTTTGATGATATGCAATCCCATCCAATGATAAATTATAATTTCAAATTTCAAAGCTTTTTCGGGTTTCAATTGTGTGCGAAACTATGAATATTGCCGACGTTTCGTGAACATTCATAGTTTCGTACACGATTGAAACTCGAAAAAGCTTTAAAATTAAACATTTTAATTTATCATAATGAATCATCGTGAAAGCATTACATCTACAATCCCATGCAACGTTTTACAAGATTCTGTCATCCCTCATCGCAAAAAATATTATAGGAAATTCAGTATAGGTCTATGATGAGTTTCTTATGATGCAATTCTTATGGTTTTTTCGCGATTCGTCAGATTCCATCAAAATTCCACGGAATTTTGAAGATTTCCAAACACATGTGGAGGGTTTCATAGGTTCCAAAGGATTTCAATAAATTTCGACGGTATTTCACGGATTTTAAGGCTGTTCCAAACATTTCAGCTAATTTTAGAAAACTTCATCATTTTTTAAGAGATTTTAGAATATTCCCACGGATTGCAAGGAATTTCGAAAAAATTTTCAGGATATCAAGGAATTTCAAAGGATTCCAAGAGATTTAAAAAATTTCAAGAAATTTTAAAGCATTTTGTAGAATTTCCAAAGATTTCAAGATGTTTCTAGTGAACTCTGGCAAATAAATTAAATTAATTTTAAAGGATTTCTGGCGATTTCAGAGATTCCAAGAAATGTCAATGTATTTTGAAGAATTCATAAAATTAAAGGATTTTAAAGTTTTATAGGGGCATGAACTTTTTCTAGGGAACTTTGATAGATAATTATAATTTAGTAAGAATTGCAGAGAATTTCCGTGGGTTTTTAAGCTGTGTCGTCATTCCATGAAAATTCCATGAGATTTTAAAGATTTGCCAACATTTTCGGGGACTTTAAGGAATTCCAAGGGATTTCAAGAGATTTAAACAAATTTTATAGGATTTTCAAAAATTTCAAGATTTTTCTAGTGAACTTTGGAAATTAAATTAAATTAAATTAAATTTGAAGGAATTTCTAACGATTTAAAAGATTTCGTGGGATTTTAAGGTTTTTGAAGAATTTTTCAAGATTCAAGGATTTCAAAGATTTACAGGCATTTGAAAGAATTTCTAGAAAACTTTAATGACTATTTCTAATCAAATAAGAAATCCAAACAAAATTTTTTTTAAATGTTCATGGGTTTTAAGCTTTTTCGTCAGATTTCATAAAAAATTTCCAAGGATTTCAAAAGATTTCAAGGGACTCCTAGCAATTCCAAAGATTTCAAGAGATTTTAAGGTATTTCAAGGAGTTTCACAAAATTCAAGGGTTTTATGAAAGCTCCAAGGATTAGAAGGGATTTCAGAGATTTCTATGAATTTGAAAAACGGGTTTTCAAATAAAAATTATATACAAGAGCTAATAAATCTTCATAAGGATTTCAAGAGATACAACAAATGTCAAGGGATTTCAAATAATTTTGTAGGTTTTCCAATGATTCTAATGGATTTCTAAAGATCCTTGAGAAATAAGCCAGGTGAAGAATTTATATATAATTTATATATAGTAGACATTTTTATATATATTAGATATTTTTAATTTATTTTCTACACTTTTCTGTATAAAACAAATGCAAAGTATCAGTGTTTTGTCCACTGTATATAAACTATATATAACTTTTTCACCTGAGAAATAAAATCTCTCAGAATTTTATGGGATTCCTAATGATTTCACAGATATAAAGGGATTTTGAGGTACTTTAAAGAATTTTACCAGATTTCAAGGATTTTATTAAATATTCAAGGACTTTCAAGGAATTTCATAGATTTCTAGGGATTATAAGGTTTTTTAACGAGAATTCCAATGAATAAGTTTATTTCAATTTATCTTGAAGGAATTTCAAATGATTTGTACTTTACGAAATAAATTAAATTTTATTTCAAGGAATTTTTATGGGTTTCAACAATTCAGGGACAGAAGATTGAGATTTATCGGACTTCCAATTTTTTTTTAATATTCTGAAGAATTTTACAAATTTTAATTGTTTCAACAGATGTCAACAGATTCCAGAGACTTTAATGGATTTACAAATATTTTCAAAGGTATCAACGGATTTCAAGAGATTTAAAAAGGCTTTCATATGGATTTCAATTAAATTTAAAGAAATTTTGAAGATATCAATGGAACTCATAGTTTCTCTGTTTTTCACAATAATTCCTCACATATTTTTGTATTATCCATTCCAATATCAATTATCTTATAATTGCTTTCTGTATAATGATTTTCTATAATGAATTTCTTATAATCCATGGAATCTTTTACAATCTCATGAAATATTTTGCTATCTAGTGTGCACCAAAAATCCAAGTAATGAACCACTCGTCTAGTACAATAATTTCATAGAGAATCTCCATTTTTTAAAAGATTTCACAGGATTTTGAAGGACTTCAGGAAATTAGGTCATATTTTACGGTATTTTGAGAGATACCGAAGGATTTTGACGGATTTTCAGTGATTTTAAGGAATGAAAAACGATTTTCACGGATTACAAAAGGTTTTGAGGGATTTCAAGAGATTTTAAGAGACTTTAAAAGATTTTAATAGATTTTAAGAAATTTATAAATATTTTAAAATCAGTTACGGGATTTTAATTCAAAAGATACCGAAGTATGATCACGAATTTTGAAGGCTGTCCGGGAATTTTAATGGAATCCAAAGAATTTCCGCAAATCTGAAGGATTTTGAGATATTTTGAAAATTTTGAGTAGAATTTAATCGTTTTAAAGGGATTTCATGAGAATGTGTACGATATTCATGGAATGCAGAGGATTTCAAGGAATATATGAGATGACAAAAAATAAATAAAAAAGTAATAAATTATTATAATAGCATGAAAAGTATAATTTCAATAGCTTAAACAGGTTTTAATTAGCTTATTTGAAAAAATTATTATTAGAAAGAGGAAATTTAGCTAAGAAATTCTTTCACGGCCCCTTCCTCCTAAGTAAGTATTTGTAAAATTTTCTATACCCCCTCCCCTCCAAAAAAAATCTTAAGTAATTAATGGACGTTTCCTTATAGCATGCTGGTAACCGACAAATATTAAGCGATCGGACCCTTTTTGGAAAAAGTCACTTTCAATAAAAAAATTCACTCACAAAAATTTTCAGTTAAATATATGACGTTTTTTAGGCTTTGATAGTTTTAAGTCGAATAAGCATAAAAATAGACTTCTTTTAAAAAGAGTCCCTATCAATAAATGATTATTTCAATTTTCAATTTGAAATATTCGTGGGACGTTGGAAAATCCTACCCAATTCAAGCTAGATGGAAAATACGTGGTCATGTGTGTAATTGGTGATTAATATCAATTGCAAGGTCATAGGCGGTATGTGAGACCGCACGTCCATGGCAGCGTCACAATTACATATTTCTGTATCAATTTCTTTCAAGCTGTGTAAAACGCAAGACGTCAAACAAAAAGTGGTTTAAGCTTGATGTGGGTATCTTAGAGTATGGAACGCGGCCACCCAAGAAAAATGTTACGTCCCGATTATCCCTTATTTGTGCTAAAAGTGACAAATAAGAATGGCCGTATGGACGTGCGGTCTCCCAGACCGCACCATGCTTCTGATATATGGATCAATACTTAAAGGTTAAACAACATTAAACAAGTCATTGTAGACGAATTGTTTATGATCGTATTACTTAAATACGAAAATCGACTTTTTTCAAAAAAGGTCTGACCGATTTTCTTTTAATTTGTCCCTAAAATGTTCTTACATGGCCAAAACGTGGAATGCTTTCCGAGAATTAACCGACTTTCAAGAATGGGTCAAACAATTTTCCTAACTTTTCACCAAGTGAATTGGTTGGAATCGTTGCAAGAATCAGGATCTTTTATTCTAGTTTGAGAAAATTGTATGCAAGTCGTGTAGTGTGCTCGTGTTACGTGTATTGGCTCGTAAGGGGAATCACGAAAGGAGTTAAACTTTTAAATCTGGCTCGATTTATACCTAAATAGTGCTCCTCGTCTTCTTAATTAGTTATTCCTACTTACAAATTAAACAGCTCAAAAAACTTTATTTGTGAACTTTAACTGTGAACATTCAAAGTATATTCCTTATTCACCATTCATTTTCCAAGTTGAAACTGCATAATGTCAATGGAGAAAATAATTTCCGATTTTTTGCATTTTCAGGTATATCCGAAATAAGACAAAATTTTAAAAAGATAGTTCGTAGTTTGTAATAACTAGTCTGATATCAAAACTATCGAAAAAATTTAAAAATGGTATCATTTCTTCAAAGTAGAAAGCTACGATTCACGAAAATTTCTGAAAAAGAGAATTATATCTTTCTTTTCACTTGACAAGCTAATCAGGGCTGTTACAAAATTCCAATTTCAAAACTCCCTGACTTTTCCCTGGCCAATTTTTTACTTTCCCTGACCGTGCTAAATTCAGCCTTACTCCTAGGAGATCAAGAATTTTAATCCCAAAAAAGGTTTGTTTATAAATTCACTTTAAAGACTTTTAGTGACAACAGTTATACATAATTAAAACCACACTAATGAGTTTTCGATAGAAGGCATGCATTCTCAACAAAAAGTATAATTGTTGATATTTCCACTAAAAATACTTTTATTTCTAATACAAAGCAGTTGAATTAAACGAAAAAAAAAGAATTCTCAACAAAATAGTTACATTTTTAAACAAGTAAATTAACTTTGAATTAAAATGATGAACCTGCAACCAAGAAAATTAATTTTTCACGAAATAGTTGAATTTTCTACCCAAAAGATGAATTTTCAATTGATGAGATTACTTTTTTACAAAAAATACGAATTTTCGACAAATTAAATGAACTTTCAGCAAAATGATGAACCTACAACCAAAAACAATAATGCTGTACAAAAGTTGAATTTTCATCCTAAGAGATTCACTTTCTACCAAAAAAGACCAATAAAAACAAAATATATGAATTTTTTAAGGAAAAAGATATGATACATTTTCAGCAGAAAATAGAATAGTTCAATTTCCAATTATAAAAATAAATTTTCAACCAAAAAAAGGTATTTTCAACCAAATAGTTAAATTCTCAATCAAAGAAATGAATTTTTTAACGAAAAAGACGAATTTCTAACAAAATAGTGGAATTTCACTTGAAAAGTGTATTTTCAACCAAACAAAATCAATTGTTAACAAAACGTTAAATTGTCAAGCAAGAAGATTAATTTTCTACCACAGAAGAGAAACTTTCAACAAAATTCAAGAATTTTCATCCAAATAGTTGCATTTTCAACTGAAGAAGATGAATTTCTAACCAAACATGAAATAC
The DNA here is from genome assembly GCA_932178445.1 of Andricus quercusramuli. Taxonomy (NCBI): domain Eukaryota; kingdom Metazoa; phylum Arthropoda; class Insecta; order Hymenoptera; family Cynipidae; genus Andricus; species Andricus quercusramuli. The sequence goes on from CAKNXH010001381.1 coordinate 197,460, forward strand.
TTACATTTTCAGGTATAAAATTAATTTAACAAAAAAAAACAGGTTTCAATTCTAAACCAAAGCAGACGAATTTAATAATGAAAGACGAATTTTCAACAAAATAGTTAAATCCACAACCAAAACAGATTGATTTTTAACCAAACAGTTGTGATTTTTAAACAAAAAAGATGCTATTTCTACCAAAATAGACGAATGTTTAACCCAAAAAGATGAATTTTCAACAAAACAGTTGAATTTTCAACCAACAAAAATGACTTTTTAACCAAATTGTTCAATTTTAACAATAATAACAAAATGAACTTTAACTTCAGTTTATCAAAAATTTCCCTGACTCTGTCAGGTTTTCTCTGACATTCCCTGACTTCCACTGAGCAGTTTCAAATTCCATGACTTTCTCTGATTTTCTTGAATGTCATGACATGTAGCAACCCTGTTGATATTTAATGTAAAAAATCTAAAGAAAAATAGAGATCTCGAAAGAATGAAAATTGTAGTAAATATGGTGCTTTTCTCAAAAAACCAAAACCACTGTAAATTTCTGTGCTGAAAATTTCAAATTTTAATTTAATTTACTTTTGATTACTAAGAATAAAAATGGAAAAAGCTCTACCTTATTTTACAAAGTGTGATAACCTTTTGAGGGGTATATAATATTTCTTATAATATTCCCACTATCCTTTACGAAAATCAGAATCTAACTTGATATTAAGAAAGCTACTGATCCCTAAGTTTAGCAGGCTTATAAATATTTATTGCTTGAAAAATGAAGGATCTATTTTCCCTTATAAGTTGAACCTCCTTGCTGTTATGCAGGGGAGGATGAAAAAAAGAGAATGAAAAATTGAAATGATGATGTTATCGTTGAATGGAACGACCTCCCTCTACGACACTAAAGCTCTCGCTGAGAATTTAAATACGCCTCGAACTATGTAAAACTGCTCACTTTATTTCAAAGATCATGTTCGACGAAGATTCTCGTACCTTACTTACTTCCGTAAGTTTCATGAATATCGTTCACGATAGGCGGAAACGGAAAATGATTTCCGTCGCGTTGCAGGACTCTTAAAACTCATATTTTTCATAATTATTCAATTTGTCTTTCTGAGTATGAAAAATTATCAACACCCACTCCAATTTATGAAACTAAAGAGTTCCGGGCATAAGGGCATAAGTGCCAAAAATCGAATTTCATAGGAGGCTTCGATTTTTTTGTTTTAAGCAAAGAAGTACTTTCGAGCTATTATTTAGCTCTATCGAACCGTGACAAGAACAACCTGAAAGAAGCGGCCATCTTTTTTATTTCATATTATTAATTTCAATTAAAAAACAAAAACGAAAAACTGTTCAGATCTATTGAATTTGCGAAAAAATGCTCAAAAATAAGCAAACATTTGCAATAATAAAATTTGATTGAAATCCATATGAGAACTTTTTGGAATCTCTTGAAATATCTTGATACAGTTAAAAATATTTTTAACTCCATTAAAATCTTTGAAATCTTTTGGAATCTATTGAAATTTGTAAAATACCCCAAAATATTCCACATAATTAGAGGTCCCATAAATCTTTATCTTCTCTTCCTGAATTGTTAAGATCCATAATTATAATCCCCTTGGAATAAAATTTGATTTATTTCGTAAAGTATAAATCATTTTAAATCCCTTGAATATGAATTGAATTAAACTTCCTCATTGAAATTTTCTAGAATAAACTTCGTGATCCCTATAAATCTGTGAAATCCCTGGAAATCCTTGAGGATTTAATAAAATCCTTGAGATCATGTAAAATTCTTTGAAAAACCTACAAATCCCTTCATATCTGTGAAATAGTTAAAAATCCCTTCAAATTCAAAGCATTTATTTCCCGAGGTTCTCTAGAAACACCTTGACTATAATTTAAATTGAACTCATTCATTAAATTCCACTTTTAAGACAGTTTAAATAAATATAAATCTTTAAAATACCTTGAAATTCTTAAAGCTTTAATAAAATCCGTGAATCTTGAGAAACTCCTTGAAATACCTTAAAATCTCTTAAAATCTTTGGAACCGCTAGGAATCCCTTGAAATTTAATGTCATTTATTTTTCAAATTTCCTCCCAAATCCCTTGAAAACTTTTGGAAATCCTTGAAACCCCTGGAAAAGTTTGGACGTATTTAAAATCTTCTTAACTCTCCCTCAAAATGTTTCGAATTTCCTTGAAATCCGTGGAAATGTCTTTAAATCTCTTGAAAGCCGAAGAAAGTTTTTCAAATTAGTTAAGATATGTAGAAAATCTTTCAAAATCCTTTCAAAAGCTTTAAATCCGTTGAAGTGTCCGGAAATTTGTTGAAATCCTTTAGAATGCCTTAAAACATCCTGATATGTTTGGAAATCTTTAAAATTCCGTGGAATTTTTATTGAATCTGAGGAAATTGCTTAAAACCAATGGAAATTCTCTGGAATTCTTATTAAATCAAAAATGTTCATTAAAGTTCTCTGAAAAACGTTTAAATTTCTATGAATCTTGGAAATCCTTGAATCTTGAGAAATTCTTCAAAAACTTAAAATATCATGGAATCTTTGAAATCGCTAGAAATCCCTTCAAATTTAATGTAAGTTCATTAATTTTATAAAGTTCACTAGAAATATCTTGAAATCTTTGAAAACCCCACAAAATTCTTTGAAATCGATTGAGATTTGTGAAATCTCTTAAAATTTCTTGGAATTCCTTAAAATCCCTGGAAATGTTTAGAAATATCCAAAATCTTCTAATCTCCCTTAAAATGTTTTGAAATTCCTTGAAATCCATGGAGAAATTTTTAAATCTCTTCAAAGCCGATGAATTTTGTTGAATTAGTGGAAATATTTGGAAAATCATTCAAATCCTTCAAAAAGCCTCAAAGTGCGTGAAAATCCAGGGATTTTTGTTGAGATTCTTTAGGGCCCATTAAAACCTCATGATATGTTTGGAAATCTTCAAAATTCCGTGGAATTTTTACGGAATTGGATTTAAATTGGAATTAAATTGCTTAAAACCCATGGAAGTTCTCTGGAATTCTATTAAATTAAACGTATTCATTAGATTTTTCTAAAAAACCGTTTAAATGGCTATAAATCTTCAAAATTCTTCATTCTTTTAAAATTCTTCGAAATACCTTAAAATTCCTTGAAATCTTTGGAAACACTAGGAATTCCCTCAAATTAGAATTTGATTTTAATTAATTAATTTCCAAAGTTCACTAGGAATAGCTTAAAATTGTTGAAAATCCTATAAAATTCTTTGAAATCTCTTGAAATCTTTGGAATTTCTTAACATCCCCGGAAATGTTTGGCAATATTCAGAATACTCTAAACTATCTTGGAATGCTCCCAAATTCCTTGGAATCCATGGAAATATTTTTAAACCTCTTGAAAACCTATAGAAGTTTTTTAAATTAGTTGGAATACTTGACAACCCCTTGCAATTTTTTAAAAGCCTTAAAATCCCTGAAAGCCCTTCGAAATTTGTTGAAATACTTTGGAATCCCAAAAAATCTCCTGATATGTTTGGAAATCTTGAAAATTCTGTGGCGTTTTCATGGAATCTCACAAAATTGCTTGAACCTCATAGAAATTCTCTGGAATTCTTATTGAATTAAAATTGTTCATTTGAGTTTTTTTAAAAAACTTTCAAACCCCTATTAAACAGCGAAATTCTTTTTATCTTATAAAAGTCTTCTAAATACCTTAAAATCCCTTGAAATCTTTGAAATCACTAGAAATCCCTTCAAATTAGAATTTAATTTAATTTAATTAATATCAAAAGTTCACTAGAAATATCTTGACATTTTTGGAAATCCTATAAAATTCTTTGAAATCTCTTGAAGTTTTTGGAATTCCGTAACATCCCCGGAAATTTTTGGAAATATATAAAATCCTCTAAACTCCTCGAAATCTTCCGGAATTCCTTGAAATGCGTGAGAATATTTTTAATCCTCTTGAAAACCAATGGAAGTTTCTTAAATTAGTCGAAATATTTGAAAAACCCTCACAATTTCTTAGAAGCCTTAAAATCCCTACAAGTCCGTCAAAATGGGAATTCTCTGGAATTCCTTAAATTTCCCCAAAGTCGAAATCCTACGTGAATAAAGAAATAAATCATTCATTCCTTTGTACCATATATATTTTTTATATCAACTCTTTTAATATATAAAAATTCTAATTTTTTTTAGTAAGGGGGGATTGCATAAGATTGCAGAGAGAGAGTACACCAGAGATTGCAGGATTAATTAACCCTTCGTGAAAAGAACAGGCATAAAGAAGTAATGACTTTAAAGAAAAATATACCAAATATGGAATTTAACCCACTTCTAAATCGAACTGGACCATAATTTTTAAAGCTACATTGGTTAGTTTAATACCATCCAAAATTTATTAAATTTCAGTTAAAAAAGATACTTTAGAAGCAGTGGTAAGATTAAATTTCAATATCTTCTATTTTTCCTTACCTACTTCTTTAAAATCGTTTCATCTTCCACTTTTAATCGAGTTTTATTTATTTTTGATCACTGTTCATAATGAAAAATGAAAATACAATAAAAGTTCGATCTATCAGGTGATTTTTGAGGAGATCGCATGATAAGAGAGTGCAGAGAGAGAAGAAAGAGCGAGCATAAACACGCTTTGCTCAACCTGGCAGTAGTGGGGATATCGAAGAGGAGTCATTAGAGCAATTGCAAATCGCTGTACGATGTTGTACACTAATTTAAAGGTAGTCAAGGTAGAACCGCGTATTTGCCAAGAAAAAACTATTATCAGAAGAGCAAAAAGCATTCTTAAAATTCGAGCTATTTATAAAAGAATAAAATAAGAAAGTGCCTTCGAGATTAAATGTAGTTCTATAGATCTATAGAATAAAAAGTTGGATCAAGTTCATACTTTTCGAGAGAAAGCTCATCAAAGTTTGCCAATTCACACAATTTTTTAAAAGTTTCAAAAAATTGTTTTGACATGAAATAATTGAAAATTAATCGGGAAAAAAACTTATTAATGATTTCTGAAGGAGAAAAAATCATTTTTAAATTGTTAAAACCATTTTTTTTTCAACAGTTCATTTGAAAATGAGAGATACGGAAGAACTAATAGCGTCATTCGATTCTGCTGAAAAATTAATTATTTTCTGTCAACCCAATTAGTGAGCTAGTATAAATGAACAATTACTTTGCATAAAATTTATATTCATACTATATAACGCATTCGTCGAGACAAAGAATGGTGCTATTAATTTTCTCGTACCTCGCATATTTGAAAAATTTTTTTGAACATTTCAAAAATAAAATTTGTTTCAATACAATGTACATTGGAATTTTAGAGAATTTTGAAGTCAATAAAACGTGTTTTTAAAGAAAAGGCACTTACATGGTTATGCCGTTACACTTCTCAATTGTTAGCAGTAATGGCCTGACCAAATAAAAAAACGAAGCTTAGGGCCACTTTCGAAAAAAATTTCGTCAACCTAGACACGGAAAAAATATATAGTCAGATGATAATGAATTTAGTAGAAATATTCGAATAGAACTTTAAAATAAATCAGTTTTGCAACAGGATATAATTTTTGTAGATGGAAAAAAATATTACTTAAATTTATTTGGTACCATTATTTTCGATACCGAATGAATCCAGCAAACACGTTCTCTTATTTTTCTACGTATAAGAAAGAGGTAAAACAGTTTAAGTAAAGAATTTTTGTTTTAATTTCAGTCACTGATTTTTCAATGAAACTTTGAATCTCTTCTCTTCTCGAAAAGTTCCTCTCGCATAAAAGCCGTCAATCAATCAGAATCTTCACACTCTCACAAAAATCTTCACGATAGATCCTTTTTACACCCTCTCCATGAACATTAACGATATTACGAGCCAATATGCGAGAATATAGAGGTTACCTATGTGTTAGCTGTCATATAACATCATATCATCGAGAGATGACTCAGCATAAAGAAATATCTTCTTTTTCTTAATGTCTTGACACAAAAAGAAAAATTTGCTCCCAAAGGAAGTTTAAGTCTTCTTATCTAGAAAAGTAACGATATTTCTTTAAAATCTTCAACTCATTGTTAAATTTTCATCCAAAAAGATTCGTTTTAAACCAAAAAATAGAATAATTAAATTTTATATGAAAAGATAAATTCTCTGCAAAAAGTGGAATAGTTAATTTCAACTAAATGAATGAAACTTCAACAAAAAAATTAATTCTCAACAGCACAGTTAAATTTTCAGCCCAAAAGATTGATTATCCACTAAGAGACTTAAACTTTTAACAGAATAAATTAATTCTAACTAAAAAAGATTCATTGTCAACTAAAATTAGAATAGTTTAATCTTCATTGAAAAAAAATCTTTAAAGAAGTATTTTAAACCAAATAGTTAAATTTTCAACCAACAAGATGAAATTTGTCAAATGATTTTACTTTTATATAAAAGAATCGACAAAAAGTAAAATAAGTGAATTTTCAGTTTAAAAAATTAATTTTCAGTGAAAAAAACTAATTTTGGACCAAAAAATTAATTTGTCAACGAAGAAAATTAATTTTCTGAAAACAAAAGATTTAAAAAAGAATAAATAACTTTTCAATCGAATATTTGAATTTTTAAAGAAATTTGCACTAATAGTTAAATTTTAAATCAAAGAAATGTACTTTCAACCAAAAAAATGAAATAGGCAAGAAGATTAATATTCTACCACGAAAGAAAAATTGCCAACGAAATATAGGAATTTTCTTTCAAGTAGTTGCATTTCCAACTGAAGAAAATGAATTTTTCACCAAACATAGAATAATTAAATTTTCAGTTACAAAATTAATTTCCATAGAAAAAAAGATTGTAATTTCAAACCAAAAACAGTAGAATTAAACCAAGCAAGGCAAATTTTCCACAAAATAGTTGAATCGTTAATTTTCACGAAACTGCTAATTTGTGATCGTTATGTTGGCGAAATATTTCACTAATTTTGCAAATACAGATATTGAATTATCAGCTTTTAATTTTATAAAGTTTTCACAAAATTTTGAAAGATTTATAAAGATTTCACAAAATTTCAAGAGCTATCTTTAGTTTTTAAAAAGTTTCAAAAATTTCAAAGTTTCCGAAGTATTTCTAAATGTTACAAGTGATTTCAACAGATTTAAAGAGCTTTCAAGGAATTTCAAAGGATTTCAAGGGATTTCAGGCCAATTTGAGAGATTACAAAGAATTTTATGGGATTTCAAAAGATTTGAAAATATTGCAAGCTATTTCAAATATTTTTTGGGAATCCCAAAGTATTATAAAAGATTTTGAGGATTTCCAAAGTATTAAAAAAATTTTTAAGAGATTTCACAGCACTTCCAAAAGAATTGTATATAACTTCAAAATACTTTAAGGGATTTCACAGATTTTCTAAGGATTTCAAGTGATTCAAGAAAATTTCCAGGGATTTTACAGAATTTTCATGTATTCCCATTCATTTTAGCAGACTTGAAGTGATTTAGAGAGATTTTAACGGCTTTTAGAAATTTTCAATGGATTTCAAAATATTTTTCGGGATATTACAAGGGGGTTTCAGGGATTTCAAACGATTTCAAGGGGTTTCAAGAGATATCTAAAGAGCTTGAAGTATTCTAAAAGATTTGAAGGTTTATCGAAGTATTTCAGAATATTGCAAGGAATTTGACGAGATTTCAAGTTATTTCTAAAGATTTTAAACAATTTTACAGAACTTTTTTATGAATTTCAACTAATCTTAAAAAATGTCGTGGAATTTAGAGATATTATAACGAGTTTTTGAAAGTTTTTGATTCGATTGAAAATATTTAAAGGATATTACAAAGCTTCTAAAGGTATCAAATGTTCAAAGCTAAATTAAGGATTTTCAAGCATTTTTTAGAGACCCTGAAGTATTTTTAAATATTTCAAGGATTGTCGAATTATTTCAAAATAATTCAAGAGATTTCTCAAGATTTCAAATTATTTCTAAAGATTTGAAGGAATTTCATATAATTCTCATGTATTTCAACTAATTTGAAGAAAGCTCAGAGATTCAGAGAGATTTGAACGATTCATCAAAAGTTTTTATTGTGACTCAAAATATTTCAAGGGATTCTAAATGTTTTAAGTAATTTAAAACAAATTTAGGGAATTTCAAGAGATTTCTAAAGACTCCGGAGTATTTTAAAAGATTTTAAAGGTTTTCGAAGTGTTTTAAAATATTTCAAGGAATTTCTTAAGGTTTCAAGTTATTTTTAAATAATTCAATGGATCTGACAGGATAGTAAGTGATTTTTAAACATTTTTAAGGATATCAGAGGATTTCTAGGGATTGTAAAATACTTCGAGAGAGTTCAATATTTCAAGCAATTTCAACAGATTTAATAAATTATGAGGCACTTCAAATGATTTCAAGCGATTTCAACCAAATTTATAGGATTTCGCGGGCTTTTAAAAACTTGTAATTAATTATGATACATTTTAAAAAATATTCAAAGTTTTTCAAAGTATTTAAAGAGGGATTTTATGGGGTGTCTGAAAAATTGACCAGATTTCATAAACTTTCAGAATGATACAAAAAGTGATTTTATTTTTTCATGTTGCTTCCTGTATTTTTTCATAAAGTTTCGATTTGACACAAGTTTGTGAAACTCCTCGACATGTAATAAAGTCCAATCAATCAAACTGCGTGTCGTCAAGCTGTGTATGGCCTTTGATTCACTTTTTATTTTAAGAGAATCTTGGAAAAGTTTGAAGGTCGCGGAAAATAAATTTCGTAAGGGAGAAGAATTTATTTTGAGAGAATTAGAAAACTTTCTTTTGTGAAGTCAGGATTAGAGTTTTGTTGGCGTTGATAAAAATACGTGAAACTTTTATTTCATAACAGAATTTGTTGATAATATATTGATATAAAATATAATTTGATTAGAGTAAATATATAAATTGATGAAAATTGATATTTAAAGTAATGAATCTTCAACAAAACAAATAAATTTTTATCGAAATAGTTCAACTTCCAACCAAGAAGTTCAATTTTCAGCCAAAAAATATTAATTCTCTACAAAAAATGTAAAAGTTAACACTTTAACCAAAACAGTTTTTAATTCCAAATGAGAAACCGTTCAATTAAATCCAAAAAGTCAAATTTTTAACAAAATTCTTGAATCCCCTTAATAAAAACAAGTTCATTCTTAACACAGCAGTTCAATTTTTAACCAAAAAAGATTGAATTTCTACAAAGAAGATTAATTTTCTATGAAAAAAGACGATTTTTCAACAATATACACGAATTTTCAACCAAATACAATATACACGAATTTTCGACCAAATACAATATACACGAATTTTCAACCAAATACAATATACACGAATTTTCAACCAAATACAATATACACGAATTTTCAACCAAATACAATATACACGAATTTTCAACCAAATAGTTGAATTTGTAACCAATGAAGGTGAAATTTTAATCAAAAATGGAATAGTTGCATCCTCAGTTTAAAAAAATTAAATTACAACTAAAAATTTGAATGTTTATCAAAAATGCTCAATTCCCAACCAAAGAATTGAATCACCAACAGAAAAGTTAATATTCGACCAAATAGTTTAATTTTTAACTTAAAAATATCAATTTTTGAACAAAAATATTATGTGGTTAAATTTTCAGTCAAAGAATTAAGTTTCAACCAAAAAATGAATAAATTTTCAACAAAATAGTAAAATTTTCAATCTAAGAGATAAATTTTCAACTAAAATGATAAACCTTCAATTAGAAAAATAAGTGTTTAATAATTGAGTTGAATTTTTCACTAACAAAAATGGTCTGGTTACATTTTCAGTTAAAAAATTATTTCATAACAAAAAATTGATATTTAAAATCTTTAACAAAGTAGTTGAGTTTCCAACCAAGAACAAATTTTCAATTAATAGAGGAGAAAAATTTCCACCAAATTGTTGAATTTTCAAGCCAAAAAAAACGATTCTTCCAGAGAAATGATGCAGTTTTCAATTTAAAAATATGATTTTCAACAAAAAACTTCAATTTGGAACCAAATTTCCTATTTATTTTCAACTCAAAAATACGAATTCTGTACCAAGATAGGTGAATATTTTCAACAAAAAAAAAGAAGGTTTTAAACAAAAATGATGAATCTTCAACCACAAAATAAATTTTTAACATAGTAGTTCAACTTTCATTAAAGTGATTAAATTTTTAATCCAAAAAGATTTCAATTTTCAATCAAAAATAGTTAAATTCAACCAAAGAAGGCGAAAGCTTTAATTTCTACCAAAAGGGATAAATTTTGAAAGCGAACAGACAAGCAAGGACAATAATTTTGATACTTTGAAAAAAATTAATATAATAACTTCAGCATAAATACATAACATTCATGTACAATATATAGATAATAATCAACCTTTCACATTTTTATTTACGAATAACAATTTCCGACAAAAAAACTTTAACGTAACAAAACAAAAATTTGTATGAGATTGTAAATCTTCCTTTAAACCTAATGTTTCTTGTTTAAGATAACCGATTCCCGGTATAAAATTATATTCACTCAAAACTGTTAAAAAATTGTTCAAAAATGGAAAATATTTTTTTAGTTTTAAAATACTCATGTTTCGTGTAAAACACTAAAGTAACCTATAAAATTGTTAACAAATTATGAAACTTTAACATCTAATGACTTTTATTTTACAATGTTAATTTCACTTTGAAACACTAACAAACAGTAAAGGAGTCTTGAAAAATTTTTAATCTCTGAAATATAATAATTTCTAGATTAAAAATACTCATTTCCAGTATGCAACTCTAACATGAACGAAAATTATTGAAGATTGGGAATTTTTATTATGATTTATGATTAAAAATGCTAATTTTCAGTTAGAAAAATGAAGACAGCTTAAAATTTCCCGAGGTTTCAAGTCTTCTTCAAAACTGTATGATTTTATACTAAAATTTTCTTTCATAAAAGTACTAATTACCAACGAAAAGCACTAACATGAAACACCAATAAAATTTTTAGTTTGTAGAATTAACTTTCAAATTTTCAAATTTAAGATAAAAAACCAATCAGGTTTTCAACAACAATGATCGCGAGATTTTTGAAACATATTGTTACACCCCTTTTTTAGATAGGATGATTTTACTTTTAGTTTTAATCAGAGTTTTTATTAAATTTTTTAGTTGAGCATGTCCTTCTTGCGTTAAAAGTTTCGTTACGCAAAGCCGATTAACTTTTTAATTCCGTGCGTTACGCTCAACTAGAGCTTATCTGTATAGTAATACTTTAGCAGAAAAGGATTTCAGAAAAATAAATTTATTATACGCCTCCGCATGAAGTCTTCAAATACATTTTTTAAATTAAATTTACTTTGTAAACGCTCTCCTAACTCATTTGCTACTTCAGAGTTACAGTAAGCCTAATTAAGGTTATTGTTAATGTACTTTATACAAGGGCTTAATTTCATTTTTTTACCATTTTACATTCTATATATTTACTTTCCCCTTGTAATTACTCCCAAAGAGTGAAACGAATAAAACAGATTCACTTTGTTATACCACTTTATCAACATGCTATTCGCGTAATTAAACTCCTTTGATATAAATCCTGCTTCTCACTTTCTAAAATCCTGCGTTATATTTAAATTGTGTTGTATCTGAAACTTTGTATTGCACACTTGAAATGGAAATTAAACAATGCAATTCTGTTTATTTTAACATTTGATTTTACTTGCCAGAAAATCGTTGAACTGAAAATTAAATGTGCAGATGTTATTTGAATTTTGGGAAATCTCTGCAATCTTATAGTACTCTTTTACACCAGATTTTATTAAATGCATGATTATTATTTATTAGATTAAGAAATGTTATACAAAAATAGGGCAATACATTTTGTACACAATTTCCGTCGTATAAAGTATAAAAGACAACAAAATTAAAGCAAGGCCTCATGTCGTAAAAAGTTTTTACACCATTTTTTATGCATATTATTATATTATGTATGTAAGAAAAAAGATTTTATTCGATAGTTAGCGGCAGTCCATACACCACGTTACCAATTTCAGGGGTTTGGGATCGTGCCAAAAACTACGATTTGTAACAGGGGAAGGGGGGTGTCGAAGTAACTTTACGGACTTGGATAACGTAACATTTCCTAATGCTAAACTTTCACAAAGTTTGCAAATTTTGCGAAAGATGGTCCACGAACGCTACAGTTCAATAATAACTTATTTTTATTTTAAAACCCCGGTGAAACAGAGGTCTATACACGGGTCATCCTCGCTGCTAAAATATTATTTATGTTCTTCCAATGAGTACATATACCGCTAAACGACTCCACTTTACTGGGTATGGTCCTGTAAAAATTTTTCTTTCACTAAGGTGGGCTTACAATCACTATGTGAATTTAATCACAACAAGTGATAACCTGCAACTGCATCCAACTTTCTTAGAAGTACTCTCGTTTGCCTGGATGATTAGCCAGGGGAGAGGAAAACTGCAGAAAATCACATCACGAGTTCAGCTGGCTCTTCGACAGTCGAGTTTGAAGGCAGATATTAGACATACGTCACATATGGTCACCTATCCGAGTGCTACCCGCGCTCGAAATGGCCTGACATCCGGATTCTTCCCGAGTCGAGATTCACCTCGCAGCCAATGCCATTGTTAATAATAATTTAATAAGCCTAAAAATCACTTTCATATTTCAGACTTCACAATCTTTCCCCTATTCCCCTCTTTGTCACATCTTTCAAAATTTTATTTTCTTCACCCTGTATTCAAGAAACATCCCCTTCTTCTCGTTTTTTTTGCTCGAATGCGAACTGAATTAATGGAATACAATAATAAAATGCAACTATTTTTTGTTCATAGTTATTTTTTTGATTGGAAAGTCTACTATTATATTTTTGGTTCGGAATACATCTAGTTTTGTTGAGATTTCTGTTATTCGCTTAAAAATTTAACTGTTTTAGTTAAAAATTCAACTATTCGGTTGAAAATTAATGTATTTTATTGAAAAGTCGTCTTTTTTTGGTAGAAAATTAATCTCCTTGGTTGAAAATTAATATTTTTTGTTGAAAATTCAAATAATTGGTTTAAATAAGAACTTTTTTGTTGAAAATCCTTTTTTCTGTATTGGAAATTCAAATTTTTTGCAGAATATTCGTCTAACTATTTCAATTTTGATTGAAAATGTATTCTTTATAAGTTGAAAATTAAACCATTTAGTAGAAAATTGATCTTTTTGGTTGAAAATTGAACTATTTCATTTGGAATTCATCTTTCTTGATTGAAAGTTAACTTGTTTCTTGAAAATTTATCACTGCTGGTTTAAAGGTCGAGTTTCTTTAGAAACAGTTGACTTGTAAACGGGTACTGATGAATTTTCAACAAGAAAATTCACATCTGTTGTTGAAAATTCGTCTTTTGGAATGAAATTCATGTTCTTGGTTGAAAATTCACCCTTGTCCTTTGGAAATTGAACTATTCGATTAAAAATTTAACTATTTTCTCAAAAGTTTGATTATTTTGCTGAAAATTCATTTTTTCGTTAAAAATTCATATTTTGCACTCAAAACCAAGTGAGAAAGTTGTACATAGTTTATACAATATAGTGGAGAAGACAATTATATTTTTTATTTGTTCTATCGATTTTTCTGTATAAAGCAAATGAGAAATATCAGTATTTTATCCACTATATATAAACTATACATAACTTTTTCACCTGGGAAATAAATCTTTTCCGGTAGAAAAGCCATCTTTCTTGGTTGCAAATTCATCTTTCTGTTAAAAATTCAATTGTATTCGAGAAAATTCGTCTTTTTGGCTGGAAAATGTCACTATTTGGTTAAAAGTTCAACTAATTTGTAAAAAAATGTGGTAGAAAAGCCATATTTCTTGGTTGAAAATTGATATTTTTTGTTGAAAATTCAATTCTCTTCGAAAAAATTCCTCATTTTGGTATTATTTAAAATTATATGATTCACATTTAAATTGTTTCCAGCAATTTTTAATAAAATTTTATTATATAATTATTTTAGAGGATTCAATTCATAATTATTCAATTTTACATTTCACTTGATACTACAGCTTAAATATGTGTAATTTAGAAAGTATCAAAGTAAAATTACAAAATTTTTAACACCTCAAATTTAAAATTAATTAATTATGGAGGATTTCAAATGATAATTGTATAATAACGTTTAATTTCACATTTCCTCCATTTGAAATGCTCCTAATTTAAAATTGTTTAATGTTACAAATTTTAATCTGAAATGTTTCTATTTTAATCGCTTGAAAATAATTGTTATTAAAGTATTGAGAAGATTTAATTTCTAATTATGCAACTTTGAAAGATTTCTGTTTAATATCAAGCAATTTTGAATGTTTCAATCTGAAATTATTAAGCCTTCATTGAAACTTTTAATTTGAAATAAATTTGCAGAATCTTGAAGGGTTCAGTCAATCCTTAATAAGTTATTAAGCTTTTCAATTTGAAACTTCCCACTTTCTTACTTGAATTTTAAATTATTAATTTTAAAAAAATGTGTTAAAGCTAAGAAGGGTTCAAATAACAATTGTTGAATTCCAAACACTATAGATTTGATATCATCTAATTTATTAGGTTTCGAGCTAAAATAATTGAATAATGAAGTCAATTCATCTAAGACAACAATTCATCTAATTCATCTTCGACAACGGTCGAAGAAAAATTTCACAGTGTGGTAGATATTCAAACACTGTACATAGATAATAAAATAATTGAATGTTTAATTTATGAATACAAAATTCTTTAACTATTAAGGGCCTTCATTTCTAAAATATATAACTTCGAGAAATTTAAATTTTATATCTATCAATTTTGTATATACTTCAAAGTAAAAATATTAAATTGGAAATTCTTTCAGCTTGGACCATATTCTGAACAGCAGACTAACAATTAAAAGAGAAAAGTCAAAAACCGACAAGCTCTCCGACTAATAAAAATAAACATTCGAAATGATACATTTAAAAATTTTTCAACGTTCTCAATTGAACAATCAAAAGTACAAGATTAAGCAAAAATTGTGAAATTCAAGTCCTAAGACTTAAATAAATTTACATTAATTAGCCTTTAAAATTCAATGATTTAAAATTGGAAGTGGTTGAAGACTTCCTTCCCACTTAGAGTTCTGAACAAATAAGATCCAGCATTGCAAATTTCGAGTTTTGAATAAAATTTAAGTTTTTTAACCGAAAAAAGATGATAAATTTCCAAAATAGGTGAAATAGGTGACAAGTTTTAAAGTATGTGACGAAGGGTGAGTAGTTGACACTCTGTGATGACTTTAAAGTCAACGCTTAATGATAAATTACTATTATTCCATTTGGAAATGTGCCACTATTTCGGGATTAATTCGAGTCTTAACAATAAAATCAAAACTTTGTGCACTTGGAGGTTTGAATTCTCAACTTTAAGCAATTCAGAGTAAATAATTCTAAACTACGAAAATGAGCTAATAAGCTTTAGAAAGTTTCTGCTGACTGTGAACGAACTTTGTAGACATTGACAAATATCAATATTTATTTACATACAGAATAATGGAGAATTGCATCAAAACTACTCTAGGATTCTTGAATATGAATGAATGGATTTACTAGATCAAATCTCTAAATTCCAATTAAGTGCATTCGAACTGACAATTAAATCAATTTGACTAATCATTAACAAATCCAGCACAATTATGAATCAGTGAGAACTTACTGAAATTTTAGTGAAACATTTACAATTTATTTCTTAAGGAATTTTCATAGCTATTTCCTCACTGAAAATGATTTAATCTACACTATTTTCTATAAGGATGGACACAAATAAGATGATAAATTCAGAAATTTATAAGTCGAAGATAAATCAGGGAAAAAACTACAATTGTTCGATGTCGGATAATTGTAGTTTCCAATTGTTTTCAACGTTTTTATCCAACTTCAGATGAAAAATATCCCTGCGATTTACTGTGAAGTGAAGCAAACTTTTTTACGACACCGGCTCAATTTTAGGAAAAACTTCGAATTTAAGGGGTGATACTGAATTCCTAAAGAAGTTTTACACGATAAATCCTTAAATCCTATATAAGCATATGGATAATAGGAACTATTTATATATTTTCTTCAATTTCGAAGAAAAGACATATTCATTTCAATCAAATTTATTGAGTAAACGAAATTGTTTTCCTACATCATTTATTCTATGTGATGTGATGTTGTTTATTTTCAAAAAATCGTATAGTTTAGGCCAAATAATTTGATTTTGATTTTTCGCTTAGTGTACCTATTGTTCAATACCAAACATACATTTTTATTATTTTTCTGATATATTTTTATGTTAGACATAAATTTTATTCTCTGCCAAAGTCAAAAATAGAAGTAAAAAATATTCTTACATCACCATAATAATTCCCATATTAATCCTTAGAATTAGTGAAAATTTTAATATCCTTATAGAATCGAAAAGCAAATTTTTCATACTTTTGATCGGAAGAGTTTTCTACATATTCAATTCGAGTTTAATAAACTTGCACTGAAACTAAATAGAGTTTATTGATTATTCTAACGGGAAATGTGTCACTGCTATTCACTGAAAAATAATTGTGACAAGTTTGAAGGATATGGAGATATGAATAAAAAAAAAGATTATTTCAAAAGTTTTTATTAGCATTTCAGAATAAGTTCCAAAATAATAAAGAAAATTCTCAAACTTCTAAATAATGTTGCTGTGCAAAAAATCGGATCTTCTGCAAAAAAGTGCTATGTGATTTTAGGAACTCAAATAATATTATTAGCCTTGTTTCATGAAAGAAAAAACAATATTTTTATAGAGGAGGTTTAAAACTTACTCAAAGAAATTATTTTAACAATAGTTTCTGTAATTAAATTTTCCTTACTGTCACTTCTTATACCAATTTTTTTAAAATGGTTGAATTTCAATAATCCTTGACTTATTTTTCGGCAAAAACATTCACTACAACTCTGCTGTTCCAATTTTTGAAATAAGTGAATATTCTTCAACCGAAGGTATTTGTTAACATTTTTTTAATTGTTTCAACAATTTCAGTTCTAGAAAAAGTTACTGTCAAAATAGGAAAACGAAGAATTGTACCAAAAATTTTCCAAAAACAAATCAGCGATTATTTATTCATATTCAAGCATTGAACAAATGGTATGAAGCGAAAATTGGGAAAATTTAATGGCAAACAACATTGTTGAAATAAATAAATGCAAATGAATGTCTGTTATGAAGAAAATGTCTATGTTTTAAATCACCATGTATCATATTCAAATAAATTCCAGTTCAATTTCTTTTTAATTTATGTGTAGAGAACAAGCTTCATTTTAATATTTATGACGTTTTTGGTCCAAGTTGAGCCTTTGGTCGAATAAAGAGAGAAAACCCACAAAAATATTGAAATAAGTCACCAAAATACTAGAGAAAATAACCTTTAAAATGATCCCGAGAACATGCAAACCTTTCAAATATTTTCGAAATTATTAAAATTAATAAAAAATCTTCTGTTTCATGTCATTGATTGCCTTCAAATTAAGGTTTTCATAGATTCAGAATTTGATAAGCGCTCCAGGTAACACGTAGGAATTTTTTTATTTATTGTTATCAACTTTTTTTTATGTGCAACTGTTGAAAAGCTTGTCTGTAATCCACTAATATAGTCTATAGATGAATCAATTAAACTCCACTTAAATTTCAATGACTTTTCACCGGAACGCCATAGATTTTGTATTGTTATCCAAATTGATAGGCAATCAGTAGACTTTGACTGATCGAAACAGCCATTCTTTCATAAAAATGTCACTCAAGATGAGAACAAAATTCGACCGAAATTTCAACAGACTTTCTGTGATGAATCTATCCATAACTATGTCACTGATTTTCAGTAAAAAATCACAGATCTAAATAGAGCATCTCCAAATAAAAAAAGTAACTCCGTCTCTAAAAAATGTTGAAAAAAAAATCATCTCTTTTTATGCAAATTACGAACCAGGTTTTTCCGGTTGAGATGCAACGTGTTAGGTTTGAAAGTGTCCCTCACGTTGGTAACACACGCGACGGTGAGAGTTCGGTGTCATTCTCGCGCAGATGGAGGGACAGATAGCTCCTTCATTCTCCCTCCCACTCTTTCTCACCCTAGGGAATCTAAGCGGCAATTCGCGACGAGAGAAACGCGAGAAAAACGGCGCCGGAAATGACGCGACTCTCGTAACGTCCGGTATCGAACTGAACCCGCAGACGTATTCCCTCTGAGCGCTGATTGCGAGGAATGCGCAGTAGGCGTCCCGGGAGGCGATCTCTCAACCCCTACCCCGACCTTTTCCACCCTTCCCCAATTCGATGCGTATATGCACCCCTTGTCTTTTATCTCTCTCTCTCACCCAACTCTCTCTCTGTCTTTCACTCTTACATATAATATCTGCATATACACGAGAGTCACGTTAATGGGACAGTTGGGACACCTTGGGAGATTCAAGTAACTCAAACAAAACTCAAATAACTTTAATCTTAATCCCTGGGACACTCGGAAATTTAAGTAACCTAATGGAGTCCAGCAGATGGCTAGGGAAAATTGCATATTGCATTTCCCCAGTAAAGTGCACTTCATTAACAATTGTGATTTCCCTCAAGTACAAAAATGTAAATATATCAATGAAATTACTACAGAAAGTGAGACAACTGACCAGTTAAACCAATGAAACCAATGAAACTGAAGAAGACTCAATTGACCAGTTTTTTATTTCCTCTCACCATTGACATTTAGAGACCAGCATTTTATTCTTGTATCATTTTTAATAATGAATTTTTTATGAACGAATTTAGATAATTTTGAGATTGAAATTTAAAATATTTATTTATTCATTCCGAACAAAAAGGAGGACAGCTCAACTTTCCACAAAAGAAAGATTGATTTTCAATCCAAAAGGACGATTTTTCTGCCGAAATAGACGACTTTTCCACAAAGCAGTAGAAGTTTGTACCAAAAAATCTGAATTTCAAAAAAATTACTTGAATTTTCAACTAAATAAGTAAAGCTTCAAGAAAATAATTGAAGTTTTAACGAAATACGTGAATTTTTTACCTGCAAAGACGAATTTTCAAGTAAGTAGTGGCATTTTCAAACAAAAAATATTAAACTCCAAACAAAAAACTTGCACCAATAATAAAAAAAATCCAACAAAATAGCTAAATTTTTAACAAAATAGTCAAATTTTTAACCAAAGAGTTGAGTTTAAAAAAAACTTGTTGAACAAAAAGTAGAATTTTCAACTAAAAGAGAGAAATTTCAAACCAAAAATAGAAAAGTAAAATTCCCCGTAAATAGAATTCACTTCTACTAGCAAAAAAAAAACGAAATTTCAAAAAAATAGTTCAATTTTAAACCAAAGAGATAAATTTGCAACGAAAATGATGAATATCTCCACACAAAAAAATAAATGTTGATTTTTTAGACAACAAAAAAAGAGTACATCCACATCGTTGAACATTTAAGCCAAAAGTGGAATTTCCTACAAAACAGATAAATTTTCAACAAAAAATACGAATTTAAATTAATGTAAAAGTAACATTCACAGTTAAAAAAATTAATTTGAGACAAAAAAACGAATTTTGAATGAAGTAATTGAATGTTTAACTAAAGAGATGAACCTTCAAACAAAAACATATTTTTATTATAAAAGTTCAACTTTTTCCCAAGTTATTCAATTTTCAATCTGAAGAAAATCAATTTTCAACAAAATGGTTCAACTTTCAACGAAGAAGTTGAATTTTCAACCTGCAAAATGAATTTCGAACCGAATGGTCGAATTTTTAATACAAAAATTCGACTTCAACCTCAGCGAAAAATATAATAGTTACAATTTTACAAAAAAAATTTTTCAACAAAATAGTCAACTTTTCAACTAAGGTGTTGAATTTGCAACAAAATAATTAACTTCTCAACAGAATACTTGAATTTTTAACTTAATATATAAATTTCCAACCTAAAAATTGAATTCTGAATAAAAAATGTAAGAGTTTATATTACACCCAAAAATAATGACATCTCTAACGAAAGATATGAACTTTGAAACC
Organism: Andricus quercusramuli; assembly: GCA_932178445.1. Taxonomy (NCBI): domain Eukaryota; kingdom Metazoa; phylum Arthropoda; class Insecta; order Hymenoptera; family Cynipidae; genus Andricus; species Andricus quercusramuli. The sequence continues at coordinate 217,570 of CAKNXH010001381.1, forward strand.
AAAAAGACGACTTTCAGCCAAGAAAATTGAATTTTTACCAAAAAAGACAAATTTTCAACAAAAAATATCAATTTTTAAAGAAACAGTTGAATTTTCAATTAAAAAAGATAAGTTTTCAACCAAAACTGGAAAAGTAAAATTTTCAGTAAGTAAAATTAACTTTTTCACAAAAGGATCGAATTTTAAACAAAATAGTCAAATTTTAGACGAAAGAGATCAATTTTCTACCAAAAAGCATGACTTTTAGAATATTTTCGGAAGAAAATAATTTGAAATTTATATTTAAATATTTTAAATTATTTATCCTTGACAGTTATATAAAAAAGCTCTCATAGACGTTCCCTTACTTTTGCCAGTTTATTTTCTTCAAAAAACCTGACTTTTCCCTGATTTCCAGGTTTCCCTACGGCCTCCAAACATATCATTATGGAAGAAGTTTTCTCAAGAACTGTATGATTTAAATTGACTTTTACTACTTGAATGACATAGGCCTGACTTAAATTCACGACTGCAACTTTAAACACAGTGCGTCGGACTTAAACTGGATGATACTACTTATCAACCCTCATGTATGGCTCGAAGTGACATGTACTACTGGAAAGCCATTATTACCGACTTATACTACTTGAAACGATTTATGTATAATTTAAACTGACCCATACTACTTGACATCCCATTATATATAGCCGAAACTATTGTATACTACATCCTAGCCTTGTACCGGCCTTGAACTGGCTTATATTACTGGAAACCCATTATAACCGACTTGTACTACTTATTACAGTGTATGTCCAACTTAAACTGACCCATACTACTTCACATCCCCTTACGTATGTCTTAAACTGTCATATGCTACTTCATAACTTTGTACTATCCCGAAACTGACTTATATTGCTCAAAACCCATTATGACCGACTTATACTACTTGACACAATCTATGTCTA
>CAKNXH010001382.1:22573-53286 GCA_932178445.1 Andricus quercusramuli
TAATTGAATTTTTATTTTTTCAGTTTTCAACGTTTGAAATTCCAGTTATTTTAAATCAAAGAAAATAAAAAATTTGATTTTTGCAAAATGAATTTTGAACTGTTGAAATTTCAAGAAAATTCATAATTGAATTTTTAACTTTCGAAAATTAATTAAAGTTGATAATTGAATCTACAGTAGTTGGAAATTTTTCTGAATTGGAAAAGGGAAATTTTTTATTTTCGAGCATTTTTATGAAGTTGCCGGAAGGAACTTTTTATTTTCATTTTTTATTTCTGAAATGGAAGAGGGTTATTTTCTATTTTTAACTTTTTTGTCGAGTTGGGAGGGACGACATTCTGGCTAATTTTTTTTTTAATTTAAAGAGGCTCGCTTTATTTTCACAATTTTTTGTGAATTGGAAAAAAGCAATTTTTATTTCTAAAATTTCTATTGTGTTGGAAGGGAGGAAGTTTTGAATAAAATTTCTTTCTGAATTGAAAGAGAGACATTTTTTTATTTTGAAGCATTTTTCAACATATTTCTTGAGTTGAAAAATGCAACTTTTCATTTAACAGATTATTCTGAATAGGAAGGTGATTATTTATTTTTAACATTTTTATCGAGTTAGAAAAGAGAAAATTTGGTTTTCAATTTTCTTTTTTTAATTTGAAGAGGCCCGTTTTGTTTTTATAATTTTTATTGAGTTGAAAGGCAGGAAATTTTTGTTACAAATTTTTTTTACTTTCAGGAGGCCATTTTTTTATTTTAAAATGTTTAGTGAGTGGATAGGAGGGAGGGGAGGAAATTTGTTGTTTTCAAAATTCAGATTCAGTTATTTATATTTTTCAACCAGAAGTCTTTGAAATGTTTAATTTACAATAGTTTAAAATTAAAAATCTTGAAGCCTAATGGAATTAATTGAAAATTGTCTAATTTAAAAATTTTAGAAGATTCCACTTTTTTCTAAATTAAATAAACTTGACAATTTTTCTTAAAATTATTTTTCAGAATTGCAGGGACAACGTCGCCAGCTGCAGTATGATTGGCGTTCTTCGTGAATGCATATCGCCTAGAATTTCAAAAACAAAATCAAAGGCTTCGAAAAATAAAAATACTTTACGTAAGCAAAACTCGTTACTTTTAATTCACAAATAATTTTTGAAGAACAAGAAAAGATCGGCCTCAGTCCGGATTTGAACCGGGAATGTCGGTAGCGTTCTGGGTTCAAATCCGGGCTGAGGCAGATTTTTTTTTCATCATAGTAGCTTCTAGTATAGATTAGATGCAATTTTTGAGTCAGATTTTTTAATTAGATATACAAATTGTTATAAATTTTACTAAATATTTTCGTTTTTTTATTTAGGGACCAATAGCAAAATAGCACTTTCTCAATTGATTAATCTTGGTGGTGCACAGTCTTTGATAAAATTATTGATAAATTCTCAACACACGGATGTCATCATGATCGAGGTACTTGTGCAAGAAGTGCTCTGGATATTAGGTCAGGTAATATATTTTCACCTTTTTTATTTTATAATGAATGATAATAAAAACTGTGAATCTAAAGAATTTGTGTCATTTGTGAATAATGACTTATATAAAATCTTTTTACCTTGTATTAACCAGAAGCAGTTGAATTAGAAAAAATTCAACAAAACAATTGAATCTTCAAGTAAAATAGATTCAATTCTAAACAACAAAATTAATTTTCAGCAAAAAGATATTCAACTAAGAATTTCATTTTTTCACAAAAATAAAGGGGAATTCCTACCATAAGAGATCAATGTTTTGACTTGAAGAGACGAATTTTCAAAAAAGCATGGAATTTTTCAACTAAGAAAAGGTTTTTAAATAAGAAAGAAAAAAATTGCAACAAAATTGTTGAATTTTCTTCACAACAGTTAAACCCGGAAAGACAAATTTTCAACAAAGCATTTTAATTCTCCACCAAAAATAAAATTTTCAAGAAAAGAGTGTGATTTTCAAAAAAGAAACATTTTTTAGTGAAGAAAGAAAAACAAATCACAACCAAATGGTTGAATTCGAGAACCAAAAATAAAAATTTTCTAGAAAACAGTTAAATTGTTGGGACAATAGTTACTTTTTAACCAAATAGTACAATTTTCTACCAAGGTGTTGAATTTTCAAGTAAAAAAAATGAATTTTCTGCAAAACAGTTAAAATGTAAAAAAAAAGGTAATTTTGAACTAAAATAGTTGATTGTTTAACTAAAAAAAAATCTATAAAACAATTGAATTTTTAATCCAACAATAATATGTAAACTACATGGAACAATTTAAAAAGAAAAGGAAAAATTTTAATCGAAAAAAGATTTTTTTCAGTCAAAGAAGAAAAAGAATTCAACCAAGTTGTTAAATTTTGAAGCCAAAAAGACGAATTTTCCGCAAAACAGCTGAATCTTCGACATAAACTTTGGTGATTAATAAAAATGTTAATTTTCTACCAAACAGTTGAATTTGCAAACAAGAAAGATTCGTCAGTCAAAAAAAAAGGAATTTCGACCAAATTATGGAATTTTCAAGCCCGAAAGCCGAATTTTTTACAGAACAATTTAATTTCCAACCCGAAAATATGAAGATTAAAAAAATATTTTAATTTACAACCAAATAGTTGAATTTTCAACAAAATATATAGAATAATTGTTTACCAAGGCGAATAATTTTCTAGCAAGAAAGACGAATTTTAAACAAAATAGTTACATTTTCAACCAAAGAGAAGAATTTTCCACGAAAATTATGAATATTCAACGAAGCTTTTCGACAAAAAAATATGACTTTTTGACAAAATAGTTGAATTTTCAACCGCAAAGCATAAATTCAAAATCAAAAATATAAAAGTAGACTTTTCAATTCAAAAAAATTAACTTTCAGCCAAGAATAGTTGAATTTTCTTACTGGGGTCTATTAATGAGTGGGTCACGTGACCGGATTCCTACCTTACCATCACTTTTTTTATTTCCTAACTTATTTTGACACGAATTGCCACATCGACTTGAAAATTTGGAATAATAAATAAAAAGCACTAAGAAAGGTGGGCCTGTTCCTGAATTTTGATAATTATGAAAAAAGTTTTTTTTTATAAATAATTTGTTTGGGCTTTTTTCATGATTATTAAAATTTGGGACCAGACCCACCTTTCTTTGTGCTTCTTTTTTATTATTCCGAATCTTCAACTCGATGTAGGTATTTGTGTGAAAATAAGTTGGGAAATAATAAAAGTGTCGGTAAGGTAGGAATCCGGTCACGTGACCCACTCATTATTAGAACCCAGTAAGAAAATTCAACTATTCTTGGTTGAAAGTTAATTTTTTTAAATTGAAAAGTCTACTTTCATATTTTGATTCCTTAAAAAATTCGGCTTCTTGACTTGAAAATAATGGAAATTCCATAATTTGGTCGAAATTTCTTTTTTTGTTACTGACAAATCTTTCTTGTTTGAAAATTCAACTGTTTGGTAGAAAAATAATATTTTTATTTGTTTGTTTAAACTATAACATTTTTATAGAAAATTTATCTTTTTGGTTGAAAATTCAACTGCTTGAATAAAAGTTGAATTGCTTTGTTAATAATTCATTTGTTCATTAAAGAATAATCATTTTAGTGCAAAATTCATCTCCTTGTTGAAAATGTTATTATTTTGTTGAAAATTCGTCTTTTTACTAGAAAATTAAAAGTAATCGTCGAAAATTCAACCTTTTGGTATAAAATTAACTTTTTTGATGAAAATTCATATTTTCGGGTGGAAAATTAAATTATTTGGTAGAAAAATCACCCTGTTGGCTTGAAAATTAATTAATTTAGTTGAAAAAAAATTCTTTTTCGGCAGAAAAACTTTTCTTGTTTGAAAATAAAACTCTTTGGTGGAGAATTATGATTTTTGTTGCAGATTCATATTTTTGGGTTGAAGATTCAACTCTTTTGTAGACAATTTGTATTTTTGATTGAAAATTTTCAAAAATTTGGTTGAAATTTCTTCTTGAAAATTCAACCGTTTGTTAGAAAATTTATTTTCTTCTTTGAGAATTCATATTTTTGGGTCGGAAATTAAATTTTTTTGTAGAAACATCGCCCTTTTGGCCTGAGAAACTTTTTTTGTTTGGAAATTCAACTTTTTCTTTGAAAATTCAACTGTTTAGCAGAAAATTATTTTTGTTGTTAAAAATTCATATTTTTGGGTTGAATATTCAATTGGTTTGTAAAAAATTCATGTTTTGGTCTTAAAAATTCAGCAATTTGGTTAAAAATTTTTCTTAGTTGCAAATTTTTTATTTTTGGTTGAAAAATGTATCTCTTTAGGTGATAAGTGCAACTGATTAATTAAGAATTATTTTGTTTTGGTAAAGGATTCAAATATTTTGTTGAAAATTTATATATTTTGGATTAATTCAACTATACTTAAATTGTGCTATTTGATTGAAAATTAACTATTGTCTTAGAAACTCAATTGTTTTGTAGAAAATTCTGACTGAAAAATATTTCTTGTTTGAAAATGGAACTCTTTTCTTGAAAGTTCAACTGTTTGGTAGAAAATTAATTTTTTGTTAAAAATTGATGTTTTTATATTGAAAATTCAATTTCTTTGTAGAAAATTTGTTTTTTTTTTTTTGGCAAACAATCAACTATTTTTGGTTGAAAATTCAACTACTTTGTCGAAAATTCATTATTTTTTTTATTTAAAATTTAACTTTGTTGTTGAAAATTTAACTGTTTTTTAGAAACTTAAAAAATCTTGTTGACATTTTTTGCTTTCTTATTTAAAAACCTGTTCTTAGTTGAAAATTCCATTTTTTTTTTAAATTTGTCTTTTTGAGTCAAAAAATTGATCTCTCATGGCAGGAATTGCCCCTATTTTGTGAAGAAATGAACTTAGTTAAATTTTTTTTTGCTTGAAATTAATTTTGTTGTTTCAAAATTGAACTTTTTTGTTGACATTTTTGTTTGTTTGCTGAAATTTAATTTTTATAACTGATAATCGTACTATTCCATTTTTGGTATAAAACTTATCTTCTATGGTTACAAATTTAATCAGCTCCCAGTTTTAATTTCTTCGGAAATAATTTTTTGTAAAATTTTTTCTTTTGATGCATTTTTCCAACTTTCAGTCCGATATTTCATTTACTAAAAAATTTGTATGGTAATATAGGAATTTGACTGCGTTCCATACCCTTAAGAATTTATCTTCTTTAGTTGAAAATTCAACTATTTGGTGGAAAATTCATGTATTTTGTTAAAAATTAATCTTTTTTGATAACAAATTATTATTATATTTAACTTGAAAAATCATTTATTTTGTTTAAAATTCAACAATTTGAATGAACTTTTTTTCCTGTTTGACCGAGAAATCTTTCTTTGTTGAAGGTTCGTTTTTTTCATAACAATTAAAAAAATTAATAATAAAAATAATAACTAAAAATTAAAAAAATTCGCCTTTCTTGGCAGAAAATTCATCTTCTTGATAGAAAATTAATCTATTTTGGTTAAAGATTTAATTATTTTGTTGATTTTTTTTAAATTCAACTGCTTCTAGTGTTGAATAAAAATCTTTTTTGTTGAAATATCAACTGTTACATTTTTGGCTGGAAATTCATACATATTTTTGTTTTTGGAAATTATAACATTTGGTTAAAAACTTATCTTCGCTACATTAAAATTCAAGCATTTGGTTGAAAAATTATTTTATTTGAAACTTCGATTATCTTTGAAATTCATATTTTCGGGTCAAAAATTCAATTGGTTTTAATTGAAAGATTCAATTTCCCCAAAACTGATAACTAATTACAAAAATATCTTCTTCTGACGTAGTTTACAAATTATTTTCGGGCTAAAAATTTAAGTTTTTTCTTGCGTTAAATAATTGATCTGTTTGGTTGAAAATTAATCTCCTCTGATTATACACTTAACTATTTGGTTTAAAATTCCTTTGCTAAAAATGAATTTTGTTGATTCAAAATTGAACTATTTTCTTGACAAATTTTTTTTGTTGAAAATTAATTTTTTTGACTGGGAATTGAACTATTACATTTTTGGTACAAAATTCCTATTTTTTGGGCGAAAATTTAAATATTGGTTTGAAAATTGATCTATTGTAGTTGAAAATTAAACTGTTCGGTTGAAAATTTATGTACTTTGTTGAAAATTAATCTGTTTCATAGAAAATTAAACTTCTTGCTAGATAATTTATCTTTCTGATTAAAACTTCAAATTCTTAATTGAAAATTTAACTCTCTTGTTTCAAAAACGTCTTTTTGTTTGTAATATTAAGGATTATATTTCTTTGAAATTATTTTCTCTATTGAAATTTAATTTTTTTTCAAATTAAAATTCACCTATTGTATTTTTTGTTGAAAATTCATCTATTAATTTGAAATTCACCTGTTTGGTTTAAAGTCACTTCATTGTTTGAAATTTATTTTCTTCCAGAAGACTCATAATTTTAGTTGAAAATTCTTTTATTTTTTTAAAAATTCAAGAATTTGTTTGAAATTTTTCCTCCTTGATTGAGAAATCTTTTTTTGTTAAATAATTAACTTTTTTATTCAAAATTTGTTTGTTTTCTCTGGTTGAAATATACTGTTTTTGATTGAAAATTAATTTTGTTGTTGTTAAAATATCGACAATTACATTTTCGTTAAAAATTCGTTTTTTTTTCTGTTGTTGAAACTTAATGTTTGCTAACTGAAAATTTAACCATTCCATTCTTGTTGAAAATTAATCTTATTTATAAAAAATTCATCTTTCTGATTAAAACTTCAAATTTTCAATTGAAAATATAACTCTTTTGTTCAAAATTCGTCTTTTTGGTTGAAATATTAAATATTACATTTTTTTCAATTTATTTCTTTATCGAAAATTAATTTTTGTTTCAAATTAAAATTAAAATATTCCGTTTCTTGTTTAAAATTTGTCTTTTTTAGTTGAAAACTCATGTATTTTGTTCAAAATTCGTATTTTTTTGACATAAAATTAATCTTCTTGATTGAAAATTAATTTGTTTTGATTAAAGATTCAACTATCTTTTCTTTTTGAAATTTTAATTATTATATTTTTTGCTGAAAATGCATCTTTTTCTGTTGAAAATTTAACTTTTTGGTTGAATGTCACTCCATTGAGTAAAATTAATTTTCTTCTAGAAGACTCAGCATTTTAGTTGACAATTCTTGTATTTTCTTCAAAATTTAAGAATTTGTTTGAAGATTTTTCTCCTTCTTGATTGAGAAATCTTTTTTTGTTAAATAATTAACTTTTTCATTTGAATTTTTTTTTGGTTGCATTCTACTGTTTTTGGTGTAAAATTAAAATATTTTTTGCTTGAAAATTTAACTATTTGGTTTAATGTAGCTCCATTGTTAAAAATTTATTTTCTTCTAGAAGATTCGTCATTTTAATTGAAAATGCGTGTATTTTGTTTAAAATTCAACAATTTATTTTTTCAAAATTTTCACTTTTTTCACCGAGATATCTTTGTTTGTTAAATAATTAACTTTTTTAGTTGAAATTTATTTTTTTTCTGGTTGAATTCTACTGTTTTTGATTGGAAATTAATTTTTTTTTTTTAAATATGAACAATTACATTTTTGTTAAAAATTCGTTCTTTTGTTGTTGATACTTAACTTTTTTTGACAAAAAATTTAACCATTCCATTTTTTGTTGAAAATTAATCCTTTTATAGAAAATTTATCTTTTCTGTTGAAATATCATCTTTCTGACTAAAGCTTGAAATTCTCAATTGAAAATTTAACTTTTTTGTTTTAAATTCGCCTTTTTGATTGAAATAACGAATATTAAAAAAAATTTCAATTGCTGTCTTTATTGAAAATAAATTTCTGTTTTCAATAAAAATTCGACTATTCCGTTTTTGTTGGAAATTTATCTTTTTCAGTTAAAAATTCATGTATTTTTCTAAAAATTCGTATTTTTTGGCTAAAAATTAATCTTCTTGATTGAAAATGAATCTGTTTTGTTCGTTAAAGAGTTAACTATTTCGTAGAAAGTTCTTAATTTTGGTTCAATTCAACTAATTTTGGTTTCCATTGTTAAAAATTTATTTTCTTCTAGAAGATTCATAATTTAATTTAAAAATTCTTGTATTTTCTTTAACATTCAAGAATTTGTTTGAAGTTTCTCTCTTTCTTGACTGAGAAAATCTTTTTTTTTTGTTTATTAAACAATTAACTTTTTTATTTAAAATCTTTTTCTGGTTGAATTCTACTGTTTCTGATTGAAAATTAAAACATTTTTTGGTTGAAATATCAACTATTACATATTTGTTAATAATTCGTTTTTTGTTGTTGCTAAATCCTAATTTTTGTTAACTGAAAATTTAACCATTCCATTTTTGTTGAAAATTGGTCTGTTTTATAGAACATTCATTTTTTCGGTTGAAAATTCATCTTTCTGATAAAAACTTGAAATTCTCAATGGAAAATTTAACTTTTTTGTTTAAAATTCGTCTTTTTGGTTGAAATATTAAGTATTGCTTTTTTTTATTCCTCTCTCTATTGAAAATTATTTTTTGTTCTCAATGAAAATTTAACTATTCCGTTTTTTGTCGAAAATTTGTCTTTTTTTTTGAAAATTTATGTATTTTGTTCAAAATTTGTATTTTTTGGAAAATAAAATTAATCTTCTTGATTTAAAATTATACTTTTTTGGTTATATATCAACTATTACATATTTGTTGAAAATTATTTTTTTCATAAAAAATTAATCTTTTCGGTTGAAAATTCATCTTTCTCAGTAAAACTTCAAATTCTCAATTGAAAATTTAACTCTTTTGTTTAAAATTTGTCTCTTTGGTTGAAATATTAAGTATCACAATTTTTATAAATTCCTTTCTCTGTTGAAAATCAATTTCTGTTTTCAATAAAAATTCGACTATTCCGTTTTTTGTTGGAAATTTGTCTTTTTTAGTTTAAATTTATGTATTTTTTTTAAATTCATATTTTTTGGCATGAAATACAAAAAATTAATGTTGTTGAAAATTAATTTTTTTAAACTGGAACTTGAACTATTACATTTTAGGTACAAAATTGATCTCTTTTAGTTAAGAATTTAAATATTTGGTTAAAAATTGATATATTTTAGTGGAAAATCAAACTTTTTGGTTGCAAATTTATTTATTTTGTTGAAAATTGATCGGTTTTATAGAAAATTAATCTTCTTGGTTGATAATTTCTCTTTTTGATCAAAACTTCAAGTTCTTAATTCGAAATTTAACTCTCTTGTTCAAAAAACGCATTTTTGATTGAAATATTAAGTATTAAATTTTTTTCAAATTTTTGTCTTCATTAAAAATTATTTTTTTTTCTCAAATGAAAATTCAACTCTTCTATTTTTTTGTTGAAAATTTTTCTTCTTTAGTTGAAAATTTATGTATTCTTTTGAAAATTCGTATTTCTGGCTTTGTGGCTGTAACTCACTCCATTGTTAAAAACTTATTTTCGTCTAGAAGATTCAAGATTTTAGTTGGGCATTCCCTTATTTTGTAGAAAATTCAACAATTTGTTTAATTTTTTTTTCTTTCTTGTCCGAGAAATCTTTTTTTATTAAATATTTATATATTTTATTTAAAATTCATCTTTTTGGTTGAATTCTACTGTTTTTGATTGAAAATTAAAATATTTCTTGGTTAAAATATCAACTATTACATTTTTGTTGAGAATTCGTTTTTTATTAGAAAATTAATCTTCTGGATTGAAAATTAATTTTTTTTTTAGTTGAAGATTCAACTATTTTTTTAAATTTTCGTCTTTTTCGGTTGAATCCAACTGCTCTTGGTTTGAAATTGAAATATTTTCTTCTTGAAATTTTCACTATTACATTTTTCGCTGAAAATTCATCTTTTTTTGGTTGAAAATTAAACTATTTGGTTGAATGTCATTCCATTGAGTAAAATTAATTTTTTCTAGAAGATTTATTTATAATGTATAACTTATAACTTTATTTATTATTTTTTATTTGGATGGAGTCCTGTCGGGTTGTCGTCACTTTTCTTGCTTTTCCTCTTAAATTTAAGTTTGGCTGCTTAGGGCCCTTTCTTAGATTTTTTTTGAAGAATTTTTTTTTTATTTGGAATTTTCAACTGTTTTGTAGAAAATGAATTTCCACAACAAAAGAATTAAATTAAATATACCGAGTCGACTCCTTTATTTCCGATTTTATGTTTATCATTCTTGAGCAAATTCATCTTTAAACGATCAAATTAAAAGATTCAATTTCCCAGAAATTTACACTCAATTTAACAAATTATGTCTGCTTCCGGCATAGTTTGAACATTACTGTATGAATGCTAGTTACAAGCTCAGAATTGGTTTCAAAGACTGAATAAAATTATCCGTAAATGTAGAGGCACCAATTTTCTAGGTACTATCGAAAGCTATCATTATATTGGAATTTACGTGATTTAAGGTCGAGTTTTTTTTTGCCTTGAAACGTTGAAACTGTTATCGTTTCTATGAAATTCACGCTCCTGTGCAGATCGCTCAAAAGGATCAAAAGTTTGCTCTGAAGGTGAAGTCACTCAATTCTTTGAAGCTCTTCCACTCATTATTGAAACAACACTGCAATCAAAGCAAAACTCTTTTGCCTCTGTTACTCATCTTCAAAAATCTCGCTAAGAATTGTAAGTATGGTACTGATTCCTATACAGTTATATACCATATACCAGTATTCATGAATCAGTAACTTAAATTAATTTGCATCATTTTTTATAGGTATATCGCAACAAGCTTTAGTGAGAGATGGGGTAGTTCATACTTTGGAGAAGACTTTTGTTTACCTGGGCTATTCACCACACATGAAGCTCAGAACTTTAATGGAATGCTTCAAATATTTTACAGCAAGTAGTAAGTATCAGGGAAGCTTTAATTATTAACAAACAAAATTAGTAGCCTTTTGAGACGATAATTTAGTCTTACAAACCTCCTCGTCTTATACTTCCCTTCCCCTTATTTTACCCTTCACTCCTTTCTCTCTTTACCAACTTCCTTCTCCACTTCTTTTTCTCACAGCATACCCAGCTGACACTCCCCTTCCCCTACTTTCCTTGTCCAGCCCTTCACTTTCCATGCTTATCCTCATTTCTCCTCCCTTCTCCCACTTTTCCTTTCCTCATTTACCATCACTCCATCATCCCTTCTTCTAATCTCTCCTTAGATCCATCACCTTCATACCTCTCGTTTCTCCTAACTTTTCCTACTTCACCTCCCATCATTTTTTTTACTTTTCCTACTTTCCATCCCATCATTTCATCTCATTCCCTCTACTTCTCCCATCCGGCATTTTCTCCCACTTCTCCTAGTTTTTCTTCCCTCATTTCCTCTTCTTTTCCTCCTCTCATTTACTATCACTTCATATAATGCAGCTCTTCTTATTTTCTCTTATTTCTTGTACTCACACTCCTCGTTTCCTCTAACTTCGCCTACTTCCATCCCATTATTTTATATTAATCCCTTGACGTCCCCTCCTCGTATTTTCTCTCTCTCTGTACCTAGTTTCCCTCGCCTTCTTTCTATCACTTCCCCCACTTCCCCTACCAACATTTCATCTCACTCCTTACACTTCCCCAATCCGCATTTTCCCTCTCTTCCCCTAATTTCCTTTGCCTTTTTCCTGTCTTTTCACCTTCTTCCGATCTTTTCATCTTCTTCCTATCTATCCACCTTCACCCGCTCCTCACTTCACCTTTCCCCTTCTCCTCTTCTCTAACTTCTCCCTCCTTTACTTATGTATATTCATTTATTTATTGTTTCTTATTATTATTTATTCATTTATTTATTCTCCTCGCATTCCCAGCTGACACTCTGTTGCTTCTGCTTCCCTTATACAGCCCTTACTTCACCTTCCCTACTGACCTTTATTTCTTTCTACTTCCCCTACTTCTTCTCTCCTCATTTATCATCACTTCTTCTACTCCAAATCTTCTCATTGCTCCTCACATCCACTGCTTTAACATTCAGTGTTTCTCCTCACATCTCCTACCACCCCTTCTGTAATTTTTCCTCACTTTTCCTACTACCGATCCCATAATTCCGTCTCACACGCTGTACTTCTCTACCTCGCGTTCACCTATACTTCCCCTACTTTTCCATTACTAATTTTCCTACATTCCCTCACTTCCCGTACTTATTCTTCTATTATTTACTATCACTTCCCTTATTTTCACTCATTTTATATACGTTCACATCCATCTTTTCCCCTCACTTCGCCTACTTGCCCTTACATAATTTTATCTTACTCTCTCTATTTCCCCTCCCCGCATTCACCAACCCTTCGCCTATATTCCCTCGCCTTCTTTCTATCAATTCCCGTACTTTCCCTCCCAAGATTTCATCATCATTCCATCACCCAAACCTTTTTTAACCTTCCACTTTCCCTGTTTTTTAACTTCTTTTTCCTCTACTTCCAACTCTCCTCGCTTCCTTAGATGACATTCTCATTCCCCTACTTTCCTTCCTCAGCCCTTACCTCACCTCTTCTACTCACCCTCATTTCTCCACAAGTCACCTACTTTTTCTTCTCCTAATTTACCATCACTTCTTCTAATTTCCTTCTCCTCATTTCTCTTCACATCTACCACTTGTACACTCCTCTTCCTCCTCACATCTCCTACTTTCTTTTATATAATTCCTTCTTACTTCCCCTATTTCCCATACTCTCATTCTATCTTAGTCCCTCTACTTCCCCTTACAGCATTTCATCACAGTCCATCTACTTCCTCTTCTAAATTTCCCCTTGCTTCCCCTTCTTTCCTTCCATAGTCATTACTTCACCTCTTCTACTCACCCTCATTTCTTCTCACTTCCCCTCTCCTCATTTTCCATCACTTCTCCTACTCCCCCTCCCATAATTTTTCCTCGCTTCCTTACTTCTTGTCCCATCATTCCATTTGGTTCTCTCCACTCCCCCCTTCTCATTTCCCTTTACTTTCCCTACTTTACCTTTTCTTATTCCCCCCACTTTCCCTTCTCTCATTTACTCTCACCTCCTCTACTTCCCTTTTCCTCATGTCCTTCATTTCTGATACTTTCACACCCATTGTTTCTCCTCACTTCGTCTATTTTCCCTCCCATTATTTCATCTCATTTCCGCTTAAAAATTCAATACAAAAACTGTCGGAAAATTTGGGTAATTTACGATAATTTTAGAGGTGATTTATGGTAACTTACCATAAATTGTCCAAAATTAAATTTGAAAATATCTATAAATTTGCGGAAATTTATGGAAATTTTCAATCATTCATGGTAATTTCACAGGTAAATATCGTAATTTACTATAAATACTCAAATTTCATTTTGTTTAATTTCCATAAATTCCCATAAATTTATGGAAATGTTCGGTCATTTATGGTAATTTTACCGGTAAATATGGTAACTTACCATAAATATTCAAAATTCATTTTAAAAAATTCCCATAAATTTCCGAAAATTAATGAAAATTTCCGGTAATTTACGGTAATTTACGGTAATTTGATCAGTTATATATAATATGTAATTACATCAGTTATATGGTGGTGTGTGGGCTGATAATCGTAAAATGCGAGCTCATAGATGCATAATTTTCATTATTCACCTCTGACGTCACTTTTCGGTCCCTAGGGAGTAAAACGTAGAGCTTCAGCCCCGCTTCACGCATGTGTCGTAAAAAAAGAGTTTAATACAGAATGTTAATTTTTTTAAATAGAAAAGTCTAATACTATATTTTTATTTCAGAATACAATAACATTTTTTTTAATAAATTACGATAAAATTCTACTATTTGGGTGAAAATTTAATTATCTAAAAGAAAATCCAACTATTTTCTTTAAAAGTTATATTTTTTGGTCGGAAATTCAACTACTTGGTTAAAAGTTGGACTACTTTGTTGAAAATTAATTTTATTGGTTGAAGATTCAATAATTTTGTTGACATTTTTTTCTGACAATTAATTTTTTTTTACTGAAAATTTAGCTTTTTAATTTTTGGCTGAAAATCGATTTTTTTTATTAAAAAAATCATCTGCTTGGTTAAAAGTTAAACCTCATTGTTAAAAATTAATTTTATTGATTAAAGATTTAATTGTTTGATATAAATTTTGTCTTTTTTTTGTTGAGAAAATTAATTTTTTAACTGCAAATTTGACTATTTAATTTTCTGTCGAAAACCAACCGCTTTCATTTTCAAATTCAACTATTAAGTTTTTCGATGAAAATTAATTGTTCTAATTGTAATTCAATTATTTATGAATAAAAAATAAATAAAAAGCACTGAGAAATGTGGGACTGGTCCCAAATTTCAAAAATCATGAAAAAAGAAAGAAAAAGTTTTGAAAATTTTTTTTTTTTTATAATTATAAAAATTCTGGACATAATTAAATTTTCAACCAGATTGATTTTCTACAAAAAATACTATTTGAAAAAAAATAATTCTTAATCAAATAGTTGAATTTTCAACTAAAAAATATTAATTTTCATCCAAATAGTTGAATTTATAACTAAAAAAAGATTAATAATTTTCAATCAAATAGCTGAATTTGGTTCTGAAAAAGATCAGTCTAGCAGATAAATTTTCAACTTAAATGATGAATCTTTAACTAGGAAAAGATTAATTTTAAATCAAACAAGCAAAAAGATATATTTTCTACTAACATGATGAATTTTTAACTTAAAGATCAATTTTCAACCAGGAAGAATAATTTATACCAAAAAAGACAAATTTTCAAAAAGAAAAATTAAATTTTCAAACAAAGTGATTAATTTTGTACGAAATTGGTAAATCTTTAACTGGAATATTTAAATTTTGAACCAAAAAGATAAATTTTCAACTGAAAATGATGAATCTTCAACTGTAATAATTAACTTTTAAACAAAAAAATTAATTTTCACCAGAAAATAAGAATTTTCAACTGAACAAGATAATTCTTCAGCGAGAAATTGGATACTTAAATTTTTATTCGAAAAAATTAATCTTCAACCAAAGAGATCAATTTCCAACTAAGACTATGGAATTTGCATCTGGAATACATTTTCAGTTGAAGAAAAAAAATTAATTTCCACCCAAAAAGGAACAAAAAATCAACAAAATACTTAAAGTTCCAACTGGAAGAGTTAAATTTTCCGTGAAAAAATTAATTCTCAGCAAAAGACAAAAAGAATTTTTTATAAAATGGCTCATTTTTTCATGAAAGGGATGAATTTTTTGTTGAAATGATAAATTTTTAAAGAAAAAGGTATTTTTTAACAAAAAAGTTTAATTTTCAACCAAGTAAATAAATTTGCATTCCAAAAAAGATGAATTCTGAACGAGAAATGTAGTAGGTGATATTTCAACCAAGAAAGCTTGTAATTTTGAATCAAAAACAGTTGAATTCAACCAAAAAAGGCGACTTTTCAACATGAGCCAAATTTTCAACTGTGCAAAAATTTTCAAAAATTTGCAAAAAAAATTAATTTTCAACAAAATAGTTCAATGCAGTAAGCGACCGTGCTCAAAATTACTTTTCAGCAGAAATATTGCATCTTTTTTGGATGAAAATGCAACTATTTTGTTGAAAATTCAAGTCTTTCCTAGAAAATTTACTTTTTGTTTAAAATTTGTGTTTTTCTGTAGAAAAGTCAATTGAAATAATTTTTGATGAAAAATCAACTGTTTTTTTTTTTTGTTGAAAATTTGTCTTTTTGATAAAAAATCCATCTGTTTTGAGACAAATTTCATCTTTCTTGGACAAAAATACTTTTTGGTTGAAAATTCTGCTTTTTTTATAAAATTGAGGATTGAAATCTTTTCTGGATGAAAATTAAACTATTTTTTTGAAATTTTTTTTTTTTTAATTAAAAAGTCATCTGTTTTAAGAGAAATTTTATCTTTCTTGGATAAAAATGCAACTGTTTGGTTGGAAATGAAAGAATTTTGTTAAAAAGCCTACTTTCGGTTGAAAATTCTACTCTTTTGTTGAAATTTTGGATATTTCGTAGAAAATTTACTTTTTGTTTAAAATTCATATTTTGGTGTTAAAAAATGAACTGAAAGCTTTTCTGGATGTAAGTTCAACTATAAAAAAAATGGTCTTCTTTTATTAGAAATTCATCTGTTTTAGTACAAACTTCATCTTTCTTGGATAAAAATTCAACCATTTGGTAAAGAATTCAACTATTTCGTTGAAAAATCATCCCTTTTGGTTGAAAAAATTCGTCTTTTTGGACGGAAAATCCAATTTTTGTTCTAAAAACTTATTTTTTGTTGGAAAATTCATATTTTGATCTTGAAAAGCCAACTGAAATTTTTTCTGGATGAAAATTCAACTATTTTTCTACTAATTTTTTTTTTTTTTTTTAAATAAGATTTCATCTCTTTTAAAAGAAATATCATCTTTTTTGGATAAAAATGCAATTATTGGGTAGAGAATTCAACAATTTTTTTAAAAAGTCATCCTTTTTGGATGAAAATTCGTCTTTTTGGATTGAAAATTCAATTTTTCTTGTGGAAACTTATTTCTTGGTTAAAAATTCGTATTTTGATCGTGAAAAATCAACTAAAATCTTCTTTAACAGAAAATTCAACAATTTTTTTTAATTTATCTTTTTGATTTATAAATTCATTGGCTTCGGTGGAAATTTTTTTTTTCAATGAAAATGCAACTTTTTGGTTAAAAATTATTCTTCTTTGCTTGAGCTTTCAACTATTTTATTTGAGAGATTTGGTTGAATCACTTTGTTAAGACAACCTTTTTTCTGAAGAGTTATATTTTCAGTTGAAAATTCATCTTTTTGGTTGAAAGTTTAACTATTTTTTTGAAAATTAATCTTTTCATATTGAAAATTCAACTACTTGGGTAAAAATACATCAAATAATTTTCTACCAAATAGTTGAATATTCAACAAAGAGGATTATTTCTCTAACAGAAAATATGAATTTTCAACCAAATAGTTGAATTTTCAAATAACAAAAATAAATTTTTCACCAAAAATTTAAGAAAGTGGTCCAGGTTTCTACCAAATCATTCAGTTTTTTACCAACTTGTGAACCTTGCCACCAAATTATTGAATCGTCTACCATATTGTTCAATTTCCGAACCCAAAATAAAAATGTCCTACATAAAAGTTGAATTTTTAACCGGAAAATGTGAATTTTCAACGCCAAAATCAATGTTAAACCTAAAAAGTTTATTTTTTACCAGACAGTTACATTTTTAACCGAAAGTAAATTAAATTTCTACAAAAAGAGAGGAATTTTTTGATAAAAAGAAGAATGTTCTACAAAATAGTTGAATTTTCAAAAAAGAACAATTTTTTAGTCAAGAAAGAAAAAAATTTCAATCAAAGTGTAGAATTTTCAAGCCTAAAAAATTGAATGGACTTTCAGCCAAAAATAGTTGGATTTTTTTATTGGGTTCTAATAATTCAGTTGGCATTTAAGTAAAAACCAAAAAAGGGGAACGTCTCTGAAGCCTACGATAAATAAATAGGATTTTTAATAATTTATAGATTGAAGAATAATTGCAATAGAATACATCTTTATAAATGTTTTGAAATATTTTCGATTCTTTTCTTTTCCTAATTGGAAAATTTAATAATATAAATAGATTGGTATCAGAATCACCCACAAAAAAAAAGATCCTTTGAGTCAAAGAGAATTTATTTGAATCAAAGAAAAATATTCAATGGCTCTCAGTCAAAGCAAAGTTTCTTTGATTAAAAGAAATTTATTTCGTCTACAGACATTGCTTTTTGTTCCAAAGAAAGTTTTTCTTTAATATAAAATGACTTTTTTCCATTTTGAAGTTATTTTTTGGTTGAAATTTCATCGTTTTTATTTGAACAATCACTAAAAAATTTTCACTTGTGATTTTTTTTATTCTCTGATTTCATCTTGATATTAAATTAATTAAACGATAATAAATAAATGTTTTATCTTCAACCTATTTTCCCTTTTTTTCAATTATACTCTAAAAGAAACCACTGAAAAATCCAAAAAAATAAAATATTTGAAATATAAATTTCTCGGATTGGAAAATTCCAGAATAATAAAATTCCTGAAAATTTTATAATATTTCCAAATTTGAATATCCGATATTTTGATATTCATTCTTTTCTCACATTATTGCTTTTGTAATAAAAATCTTGTCCTTGTAACGCTCACTTACATTCAGAAAATTCTTTTTTTTTTTTGTTGAAAGTTATTTCCTCAACCAAAAATTCAATTTTTTTAGGTTTGAAAATTTATTCCTTTTATTTTTATACACATTTATTAAATTTGTTATTGTGAAAACAGTAAAATAAATCATATTTTTGGTTAATTATTAAACTGCTTGGTTGAAAGTTGAACTCCTTTGTTATAACATCAGTTTATTATTTTAAGATTCATCTCTTTAGTTGAGAAATATTTTTTTTTTCGTTAAAAATTAATTTTTTGAACTGAAAATTCAATTATTCCATTGTTGACCAAAATTTGATCGTTTTTAGCTGAAAATTTAACCATTAGATTTTTCGTTAAGAATTCATCTTTTTTGATTGAAAATTGATCATTGTTATTTGAAAATTCAACTATTACATTTTTAATTGAGAATTCATCATTCTTTCTCGAAAATTGAAGATTTATTGTTTTGAGTTATAAATCCAAGTGTTTGATTGAAAATTAAATTATTTTAATGGAAAATCAAGTACTTTATTGAAAGTTGGACTAAATTGTTAATAATTCATTTTGTTGCTTGAGGAGTGAACTATTTTGTTGAAAAATTTGCAAACATTTTTTAAATTTTAGTTTTAATTCAAAGTAACGATAATCGAAAAAAATTCCAATACAAGGCCGGGTTTGAATATGTGCATTGTAGTTTTTAAAAATGATTGCTCTTGTAATAAACAGCTAGTTATCATATTATTTTTCTGCATTGAGAAATATTTGCTGTTCCCATTTTTATTTCAAATTCGAACAATTATTTAAGGAAAACATTGAACAGCCGAAAATATATTTTTTCATCAAAATATTTAATTATTGTATTTTCAATGAATAAATATGATTTATTAAAAAATAATTTTTCAATTGCTCCAATTCGACTATTTACTAGTGTCGCAAATTTTATTATTCGGGAATTTTCCAATTCGCCATTTTTATATTACGGCAATTTGATCATTTTAAGTATTCTCTATTTCGAATTTTTTTCTTGTTTGGAAATTTTACCCTTCAAACCTTCTTGTTCCTTCTGATTGAACAGTGAACATTGGTGTTCAATTATGAGATTATTTTTTTCTTGGGGTCGCTGAATCTGAATTCGGGGTCTGTTGGATCCCATCAGGTCTGGATCAAGGTCATTCCAAGGTCAAATTGAAAAACAAGTTTGAGCAGAGAACACCACGATTCTTATACATTATTTGGGTCGCTGAATCTGAATCCGTTATCTTTTTGATCACGTAAGGTCGGAATTGAGGTCATTGCAAGGTCAAATTTTGTTTATAGAATGGAAACGTATCTTTGACTACGGATTCTGAAAGAGCGGGATATTTTACGTTAGCGTATGGTTTGACCTATAGATCAGAGTGACCTTTACAGGTCATCCAGAGGTCAAATTCTGTGGGTATACTCTGATCCTGTTATTGAAATTCAAAATCCAGTTTTTTTTAGAGAATATTGGCAATGATGAAACTAACTTGATCGAGAATTTGCAGAATAATCCATTTTTCGATTCTGGGAGGTAACGAAGTCGGTAAAAGCGTACTACCCTCCAGGGCAGTAAAATGACCTTGAAGGTTACATCTAAGGTCATCAGATGGTCGTCCACCATGTTTTCAAAAACTTTCACACAGGACATTTTCCCATTATGGGAATGAGATAACAGCCTGAGAAGACCAATAGAGTGATTTGACCTTCAAGTGACTTTCGAAGGTCATTTTGATCTATGGGTCACAAACCAAATGCTAATGTAAACTATTCTGCTCTTTCAGAATCCGCGGTCAAAAATGCGTTTCCAATTCAAATACAAAATTTGACCTTGAAATGATCTTCACCCTGATCCGATGGAGTCAAACAGACTCCGGATTCAGAATCAGTGACCCCAAAAATTTATGAAAATCGTGGTTTTCTCTGCTTAAACTTTATTATTTCGCTAATTACAATAATTTTTATTTTATTTTTCAGAGCTATGCTGCACAAAGTTCGTGAAAATTGGAATTGTCCACCTGTTGATGCGTTTGTTTGAGAGGTGGGATAGATTCGACGGACAGTTAAGACTAAAAATCTGCAACAATGCGCTCAACACTCTTCAGCATCTGTGTATTATAAGTGAGTTGAAAATGATTAGAGTATAATAACAAAGACGGATACTGACACTTGAGCAATTACTTATTGAAAACTCGAAGTGAAAACAATCTCAATGTTTAGTTTAAACTGGTTTTCTAGTTTAGTCTCTTTGAAATGAAAAAGGAATAAATTTTCATGCAAATAATAATTTTTAATTACTGTTCACAAAAACATCATCTATTTCTTATTTTCTCTTTAAATTTAGGATATTTGAACATACGATTGTTCGTTTTACGTCTACGAAAATATTCTATTCAAAACTAGAATATGCTTCCGCGAGTAGTGAAAGCTTCTTCAACTTACAGAATTATTTATTATAATTAATTTAACTTTTTTTGATTCAAGTAATTTTAAATTCAACTATTCAGGCTAATAAAAAATGGTTATAGTATTTAGCTGTGAAAAAATTGCACTCTAGCTCCGCCGGGATTCGAACCCAGGTCTACCAGATTGCCGGCCTAGTGCTCTAACGGTCTAATCCACTAAGCTTCTACTATCCGTAGCTTATCTTAGTGGGAAAGACTGCAAATTTTTTTGACTGGGGAAGACCCGGAAAATAACCGGGAATATAATTTTAAAACCGGGTATTTACTTCTCATCGTAGCAAAATTCAAGAAATATGATGTCACTTGGAACAGGGAATTTTTGACATGGAACGGGAATTTTTTTAAAGAATTATAATTAGTTTATTATCGTTTATTCGTTTATTAAAAAAGAATTATGTTCATTGCGAATTCATCTGTTTCAGTTAAAAATTAAACTACATGGTTAAAATTTCAACTCTTTTGTTGAAAATTAATTTTTTTGGTTGAGGATTCATCATTTTAATTTAAAATGCATCGCTGGTTGAAAATGTAGTTACTTTTTAAAAATCAAGTTATCTTTTCTTGGTGAAAATTCAACTATTTGGTTACAAATTCATATTTTGCATTTAAAAATTAAACTTTTCGAAAAATTATGTTTTTTGTAGGAAATTCGTCTTTTTTGTAGAAAATTATTCTTCTCTATTCCAAAATTCAACAATTTGGGTGAAAATTTTTCCACTTTAGTTGAAAATTCACGTATTTTATTTTTAAAAAATTTTTTATAGAACGAACTTTTTCTTTGAAAGTTAATCCAAAAAGTTTAGTTTGCATCCAAGATGATTAATTTTTACCAAAGCAGATGAATTCTCAACTCGAAGAGATAATTTTCCAACCAATAATTGAATAATTAAATTTTTAGTTAAAAAATGAATGTTCAACCAAAGAGATGAAATTTTAACAAAAACTATGGAATATTCAACTGGCATAAAAACATCAAAAGAAAAAAGAAGTTTTCACTCAAACGGCTCATTTCTCAATCAAAGAAATGAATTTTCAATCAAAACGATGAATCTTCAACTAAAAAAAAAAATAATTTTCAACAAATAGTGGCTATACGTACGTTTTTAGGGTCGCTGAATCCGAATCTAGTGTCAGATTTCCGAAATTCATAATGGTCGATCCAATATGATGGCCAAAATTTTGAAAAATGTTTGGAACTGGATGAAATTATCCGTGCAGAGGTTTTGGAGGTCGCCGAATCCGAATCTGGTGTCAGGTTTTTAACGTTCCAGATAGCGGATTCAATATTGCAAAACATAAACAATTTTCAAAATTTTGGTCGTCATATTGGATCTTCCATCTTGAATTTCTAAAGTCTGACATTAGATTCGGATTAATTGACCCCAAAACACCTATCTATACGAACAATTTCATACAGTTACAAACATTTTTTAATTTCTGACCGCCATATTGAATTTTCCATATTGAATTTCGAAAATCTGATACAAGACTTGAATTCAGCGACACCAAAAATCTATGTGTGGACAATTTCATCCAGTTCCAAACATTTTTTTAATTTTTGGCTGCCATATTGGATTTTCCATATTGAATTTTGGAAATCTGAGACTAGATTCGAATTCAGCGACCCCCGAAATCTATGTGCGAACAATTTCATCCAGTTCCAAACGTTATTAAATATCGGTAGTCGTACTGGATCCGCCATCTTGAATTTCTAAAGTCTGACACTAGATTCAGATTGATTGACCCCAAAAACCTATCTATACGGACAATTTCATACAGTTACAAACATTTTTTACATTTTTGGCCGCCATATTGCATTTTCCATATTGAATTTCGAAAATCCGACACTAGATTCGTATTCAGCGACCCCAGAAATCTATGTGCGGACAATTTCATCCAGTTCCAAACATTTTTAAATCTTGAACGCCATATTGGATCCGCCATCTTGAATTTCAAAAGTCTGACACTAGATTCGGATTCATTGACCCCAAAAACCTATGCAGGGAAATGTTCATCCAGTTCCAATCATTTTTTCAATTTTTGGCCGCCATATTGGATTTTTAATATTGAATTTAGAAAATCTGACACTAGATTCGGATTAAGTGACCCCAAAAACCTATCTCTGGGAATTTCATACAGTTCCAAACATTTGTTTAATTTTTGGCCGCCATATTGGATTTTCCATATTGAATTCCGAAAATCTGAAACATGATTCGGATTTAGCGACTCCAAAAACATATGTACAGCCACTTTTACCACTATTCCTTGGAATCTGAGTCAAATCAAACACCTATATTTTTCCAAAATTTTCAAGTGAAAAATCACCATTTTGAAAATGATAGCGACTTTTATGATGAAAACCGAAAGTATACTGTCAAACTACACGATTTTTGTGCATTGATGGTTGAAGAAAGTGTGAGGTTTTCTCGTGATTTCAATGTGCAAAAAATCATGAAAAAAATGTTTTCTCCAAATTTTTATATTTTTTGACAGAAAAGCCACCATATTTAATTTTCTGGAGGAGACATTTCAATTTTGAGCTTAGATTCTGAAAAAGCATACCCGTAAATAGTACGGAACAGGATTTTTGTTAAAAAATTCCTACTCCTCAAGGTTGAAAATAAAATTATTTGGTTGATATCTGAACTCTTTTGTTGAAAATTAATTTTTTTTTGGTTGAAGATTCATCCTTATTGATTAAAAATTCATCTCTTTGGTTGAACACTCATTTTTTCAGTACAAATTTAATTATTCAATTTTTGGTTGGAAAATTATCCTTTTCAGTTGAAAAATCGGGTTTTTCAGTAGAAATTAATCTTCTTGGTTGAAAATTAAACTTTTTGGTCAAAAATTAAATTATTATAGTTGAAGATTCATCATATCAGTTAATAATTCATACTTCTAGTTTAAAATACAACTAATGTAGTTGAATATTCAAAATTTTATTCAAAAATATATGAAAATATAACTTATTTTGATTGAAAATTGCATAGTTGCAGTTGAAAATACATCTGTTTTATTGCACATTTAATTTTTTTGTTTGAAAATTCAACTATTCCAGTTGAAAATTCATTGTTTTAGTTAAAGACCATCATATTTGGTTTAAAATTAATTTTTTCAACTAAAAATGTTACTATTCCATTTTTGGTTGAAAATTATCTTTTTGATTTCAAAATAAAACTATAAAATATTTTGAATATCTTTTATAATTTCGATTCTGTTAAACTACTAAAAAGCCGTTAAAATCACCAAAATCCTCAGAAATAACGGGAGATCCTATAAAATAATTAAATCTTGTGAAATTCTTCGACATTCCTTGATACCTTGAAATCTTCAGGACCCATCAGTTAAATAATATAAACAAAATTTTTTGTTTGTAGAAACTGGCAGAAAGGCCATTAAATCAAATGGTGGACTGCAGCTGCTTTACCGATTTTGTATAAATTGTCCAGAGGACAAAGTGTACGATTGTCTTCTGTCCAGAGTGTGTACCATCATAAACCAATGTCTTGAGAAGAAGGAGCTTCCAGTACCAAAAGTTTCACCTGCCAGGTAAATATTTATCAAATACAAATATATTTCACGAATCTACTACAATCGTCACAAGAGACACTTTTTCCAGGTTTACATTGCCTGGAGCCAATGTTAGAGCAAACAGCGTCGATAGCGGAAGTGATGCTGACAGTCAGGTGAGAAAGATAATAAATAATAAAAAACAATAATAATTAATACAATTTTAATAAAAATAGATATCATTAAATAATAACTTCTATTTTAAATCAGGTCAACAGTGTTATTTCTGCTGGAGGATCTTATAGTGATGTAGAATCTGGAGAGGAAACGGACGTCTTGGGTAATATGAAAGAATCCAACGGCGACGTGATTGACGAAAATAAATTTTTTGCTGGTGTCATTACATCACAGAGGTCCGACGATGATCTTATTGGGTAAGCAAATCAGTTTTCATTACAATCTATCTAATGATTTGAGAAAATATGAAACCAAAATTGTCTTCACTGATATTTAATGTTTCAGCTACAATATTTTCTTCAAAGAACTCGGAAATTTCAAAAGTCAGTTATCCCTTGCCAGATCTTCCACAAACCAGGAAGATGAAGTACTGGACACTCTGGAAGACAAGCAGCGCCCCAAATTAACAAAATTATGCAAACACAGAAACTCTGTTGATTTGATGAGACCCAGCTCTTCGAAGAACCTATCCTCAAACTTAAGTACTGAACACAGTTTGAACAGACTGAAAACTTTTGAAGGGCTGAAACCAAGTGTCACAGATCAGCATGCTTACTGTGCAATAGCGACCAAAGTGAGAAGTGTCATTGAGTTTGTGAAGGTTGCCTATCCTGATCTGGTGGGAGGTGATGGCCTTGGGAAACTAGAACCCCTGAATAGCAAAGATAGAAAAGTTTGTCGATCGAAACTTCTGACATGTGTTGATCGAGGTCTTCATCCAAGTAGCACGATGCAGGAAACTGTTTTTGATCTTGATGCTCTGACGAACAATCATTCCAATCAATCAGCTCAAACTGATGAAAGTCTCCTCTGTAATTGTGATGAACTTCGCGTTGGCAAGCGTGGCAATGATTCTAGGCAATTACAATTCGAATCCAGATTTGAGAGTGGAAATCTCCGGAAAGTTATTCAGGTACGAGTTGAATATTGATGAGCTTGTAGGCAAGATTTATCAATATTTCAGGAAGCATTGCCAGTTTGATCGTCGTTTCCAGCTACCGTCCTATCTAATTAATGAGGAATGAAATGCAAAACATAACAATCAAACTTCTGAACCACTGTGATCCCTAATATTCTTCAAATTTCAGATCGGTCCAAGGGAATACGACCTCATCCTAACTCCGGACGTGAACAGCGGGTCGAGGCATCAGTGGTTTTACTTCGAAGTGTCCAATATGGAAGTTAATACGTCTTATACTTTTAACATCGTCAACTGTGAAAAAGCCAACTCCCAGTTCAATTTTGGGATGAAGCCAATCCTCTTCAGTGTGATTGAAGCCCAATTGGGTAGGTCAGGATGGGTTCGAACTGGAGTCGACATCTGCTACTATAGGAATTGTTATCAAAGGCCAGGGAAAGGAAAAAATTATTTGACTACTTCCTTCACAGTGACTTTTCCTCATGGCTACGATGTTTGCTACTTGGCTTATCATTTTCCGTACACTTATAGTCAGCTAATGACTGATATTTGGAAGTGGATGAAAAGCACAGAAACTCCTAAATTGTATTTTAGGGCAGAAAATCTTTGTGATAGCCTGAATGGCAATGAAAATCCCCTGTTGACTATAACAGCACCTAATTCAATCAGGAATCCTATAAAGGTTGGTCTTAGAAAAATGTTATATGCTAGGTAGAATGTCTAGCGGACCGGGAAATCGGGAAAAACCCGGGAATTTTATTCAGGATCGGAAATTTTTATCTTTTATCGCAAAATCGACTTTGTTTTTACATTATCTTTTTTTTATTGTTCGGTGGAGAATCAGAGAGAGGATACTCTCATTGTTTTTCGATGATTTCTTGAGTTCTTTTGATGTTTATTATATGAGTGAAAACTTTTTTGCTTAAAGAGGTTCAATGCTATTAGAATTCTCTATAAAGGAAGCCAGGATGGAGGAAAATAATAATAGAAATCAAATGAATATATTACAAAAGAGCATAATTTAAATTGGCCAAGAAAAAATCCGGGAATTTTAAATTACCGGATCACTAGACACCCTAGGGCATAGAAAGAGTTTTTTAACTAATCATATTTTCCCCCTTTTTCTCATTAAATTTGGAAAATTTCATAAAACACCTAAAATCGACAATTTTAATCCTATTTTTCCCTTCTCTTCCTATTTTAAAAAATATCGATTCATTTTTTAAGTATCATAAGCATAAATTCAAAACATCTTTATAAAATACTTTAAAAATGAGGGAATTTTTTCAAGAAAATAGGGAGATAAATTCTTTCCAATAAAATTAATGTAGGTACTATGTTAAATTGAAATTAAGTTCAAGTAAATATATTGCATTTAAAAAAATCGATTTTTAATGAAATAGTTGAAATTTCAACAAAAAAGATTAATCTTTGAACAAGAAGATTAATTTTCTACAAAAAAGACGCATTTTGAACTAAAGAAATGAATTTTTAACTAGAATGATGAAAACAAAATAAGAATGGGTAATAAACTAGTTCACCTTTTAAACAATTATTTGAATTTTCAACCAAAAAAAATGGTAGTTAAGAAAAAAAAATTTCACCTCATTGTACAATTTTTAAGCTAAAAAGACAGATTTTCTAAAAAAAAACAGCTGAATTTTTAAACCAGAAATTTGAATTTGAAGAAAAAGTTCATTTTCAAATAAATAGATGAATTTTCTACCAAACTAATTTAATTTAACCAGAAAAAAACAATTTCAACAGAATTGTGGATTTTTTAACCAAAACAAGGTTTTTAAAATGTAGGAAGGAAAAATATTGAACAGATTATTGAATTCTTAACCCAAGAGGTCCAATTTTCAACAAAATAAGTACAATTTCAACCGGATATAAATTTTCAACTAAAATGATGAATCATCAACCAAAAAAAGTAAAATTAAAAAAAAAAACTACTTCTACGTAGAGATGAAATTTCAAAAAAGTTGTTGCTTTTTTCACCAAAAGATATTTTACACCCAAAAAAAAATTAACCAAATAAATGAATTCTCAAAAAAAAATAATTTTTAAGAAAATAGTTAAATTTTCAATTAAGAAAGATTTGTCGGTCAAGATGGATACAAAGTTTCAAACAAGTTATTTGATTCACAAGCCAAAAAGAAGAATTTTCGGTCAAAGGGATGAATTTTCAACTAAAATGAATCTTTAGTCGGAAAAAAAAAAAAAATAATTTCTGATAAAGTAGTTCAACTTTCAACCATGAATTTTGAAACAAAAAATTTTGTTGTCAAGGAAGAAAAAAAAAATCAGCCAAATTGTAACACAGAAATATTTTATTTTTAATAAAAAGCAGTCGAAATTATCTAAAAAAGTCGAATTTTTAAACAAAATTGTTTATTTTTTCACCAAAAAAGATCATAAACTCAAGAAAAACATGAACCAAATTATTTTTTTCTTCAGGCAGATTTTTTTTCGTTTCACCAGAAAAATTATTTGACCAGTAGATCGAAATGTTTAACATCAAAAATCAAATTATTGAACTTTCAATCCAAAAAAATCGAATTTTCAACAAAATACCATTTTTACCAAATGCATTGATTTTCAAATGAAATTATGAATCTTCAAACAACAAAAATTTTTTAACAAACTATGGAGCCCAACTCTAAGCCTATTAGTTGAATTTTCAGCCAAAAAAGATTTATTTTTTACCAAATAGTTGCATTTTTAACCAACAAAGATGAAATTTTTGTTAAAAGAGATTCATTTTCGAAACAAAAAGAAGAATTTTCAAAACATTTCAATTTTCAACTAAAAAATATTTTTATTTTAACTGAAAAACAGTTGAGTTCATGCAAAAATCATGATACTCAACAAAATTGTTGATGTTTTTCAATAAAAATTTTGTACTCAAGAAGGAAAAAAATACTAAGGAAATAATTGAATTTTCAACCCTAAAAAAGTAATTTTTATCAAAATTTTAACAAACATTTTCAAAAAATGAGATGAATTATCAATAAAATGAGTATTATTTAACCTATATATGTATATATATATATATATATATATATATATATATATATATATGTATGTATGTATGTATATATATATATATATATATATTTATCAAATGTATCAATTTTCAAACCAAAAAGACTGATTTTCCAACAAATAGTTGCATTTTTAGCCAAAGAAGATAAAAGTTTTTACCGAAGAAGACAAATTTTCAACAAAATAGTTAAATTTTCAATTAGGAAGATTATTGAATGTAGGCAAATGAAAAATTTCTACTAAATTGTTTAATTTAGAAGCCAAGAAGACTAATTTTTGAATGCAATGATAAATCTTTAACCAAAAAAAAGATCATTTTTAATAAAGTAGTTCAACTTTTAGCCAATTTGTTAAGTTCTCAATTTAAACAAATAAATCCTTAACGAAAGTGTTGATATCTCAACTAAAAATATTTTGAGTTTGAAGTAAATTGAATTAAATTCAACCAAGAATGACGAGTTTTAAACAAAATAGTTTAATTTTCAATGAAAAAGATTTTTCATTTTCTTAGTTGAATTTTTCTACTAAAATAGTTGAATGTGCAGCCCAGAAACATTTTACTTTTTTGAAATAAATGATTGAATTTTCAACCCAAAAATACGAATTTTTGACCAATATGTAGATAGATCTTCAACCAAAGGGATGATTGTTGAATTGAAGCAAATCTTAAAAAAATAGTTGTCGAATAGTTAAATTTTCAAACAGAATAATTTTCCAACAAATAGTTTCATTTTTAAACAAAGAAGATGACCTTTTTGATGAAAAAGACGAATGTTCAACAAACAAAACAAAAAAACATTTGAATTTTCTTCCCGAAATTATGAATTTTCAACAAAAAAATGCATCCCCAACCAAATAGTTGATATTTCAGCCAAATAGATAATTGAATTTTCAACCAAATAATATAATTGCCAACGAAAAAGAAGAATTCCCAGCCAAAAATATATAATAGTGAACTTTTCAACCAAAAATAATTAACTTTTATCCAAAAATAATTTATCGGACCTTCTCATACAGTATAATAAAAAAATTGATTCAAAAATTGTTATGTCAATAATTTTTTTCATTTTTATGAATAATACCATTTTTAATTTCTATTTTTACACTCTAATACTGAAAAAAAGTTAAATAAAATAGCAGCATTTTTTAATATCATTGTTTATCAATTTTTTAATCTTAGATCTTAAATTTTTGCTGATGCAATTTCATTAGTACAATGTGCTGAAGTTTTCAATAAATTTTTCAAATCTAGATAAGAAAAATGTTAAGCACACAAAAATAGCAAAAAATATCCATATATGATATAAACAGTTTTTAACAATAAATAAAAATTGTCAAGGAATCTGTATTATCATCAGAGAATAACAGACATTTTTACCGTCTTTTCAGACTGGATGGAAATATAAATTAAAAATGATTTCAGTAGCTTATTGGGAAAGCGCCCGACCGGCAATCGGAAGTTCTGTGGTTCGATTCCCAACGAAGCGAAAGGAGAAGATCTTTTTTAGAAGAAAAAAAAATTGTTTTTTCATATTTCCATTTGTTCTGGAAAGACGTTAAAAATGTATGTTATTCTCTGATGATAATACAGATTCCTTAAAAAATTTGATATGTACCACCTTGCAAAATAATACGTGTATTCTTTGAAAAAAGTTTCTCCTCTCGATCTCTCTAGTCTAGTAGCTTAATGGAAAAGCACCTGATCGGCAATCGGAAGTTCTGTGGTTCGATTCCCAGCGGAGCGGAAGGAGAAGATCTTTTTTCAAAAAGAACAAAAAAATTATGAAAATAAATAAAATCTCCTATTAATCTTCCTTTTCCACCTAAAATTTAATACTGAAGCGCTGTGATATTCCTGAAATGCACTATATAACTATAAAATATTTTATTTGCAGCTCTGAGATATGAACGGTTTAATTTTTGTTTTAGGATCGAAAAATAATTTTCCTCACTTCAAGAGTGCATCCTGGTGAAAGTAATGCATCTTGGGTGATGAAAGGTACCTTAGAAGCTCTTCTAGGCAACTCTACATATGCTTCCAGCCTCAGGGATGATTATGTGTTCAAAGTTGTGCCAATGCTGAATAACGAAGGTGTTATCAATGGCTGGTAAGTACCAAATTTTTGAAAAAAAATCACATACTTTCAGTCCCCTATTTCCCTTTTCCCGCTACCAAAGGATTCCAAATTTCGAACATGTTTCATAAAATTGAGACAGAAATTTTCAATGGTGCAGGTATTCTAATTCTCAACTTCTTTATACGTGACGTTTATAAATTTCTCTATTCAATAACTTTCATCCTGAAAAGGAAAACCATAAGTTTTCGAAACGTCGTTGAATTGGAATAAAGGATGCAACAAATGAATTCTTTTGGTCTGAAGTATGTCATTTTTACCATCTT
>CAKNXH010001382.1:54967-76324 GCA_932178445.1 Andricus quercusramuli
TGAAGATATTTTATCTCATGATACTAACATTTCTAGAATTTATGGTTTACTTAAAGTTCACAAAACTAATTGTCCGCTTCGACATGTACTTTCATTAATAAATTCACCACCATATGAAATGGCTAATATTTTTAATAACATTCTTGGAAAAGCTTTCATAGTACCAAAATCTCAAGTGAAAAATTCGTTTGGCTTTGAAAATATAATAATTGAGAAAACAATTCCACCTGATCATATTATGGATTCGCTAGATGTGTCTTCTTTATTTACTAACTTTCCAATTGAGTTAGTAATTAATAGTATTTATTACTATATATACATATATATATTAATATAGTATATATTAATAGGATTGACATAAAAAACTATACAGATTCACCTCTTGATAAATTTGAAGAAATGAATTTCTTAATGGAACAAATATTATTTAAATTTAGTATCAATTTTTGGACAAATATTTGGAACAGCTATGGGTTCTCCCATTTCTCCAGCTAGCTGATTTAGGTATGCAAGATTTAGAATCCAATGTCATAAAAAATTTAGAGTTTTCTTTACACACATATTTTAGATATGTTGATGATACTTTTATCATTTTGCCGAAAGATAAACTACTTTATGTTATAAGTCAATTTAACTCTTATCATCCTAAATTTAAATTTACACATGAAATTGAAAGCAATAATTATATTCCTTTTTTAAATGTTAGAGTTATAAAAACTGACTCAGGTGATATCATGACAGATTGATATCGTAAGATACTTATTCTGGTAGATATTTAAATTTTTGTTCTAACCATCCAATACAACAACAAAATTTCTATAGTTAAAAATCGTATAGATACAGCTCTTAAATTATCACATGAATCATTCCACAGGTCAAATATTTTTATCAAAAAAACTCTTTATTTAAATAATTATCGAATAGAATTTATTCAAACGCATATTATTAATAAAATTAAAACAATTAAAGATTCTTTTTCTAAGCAAACTAATATAAATATAGTTAGGAATTTAATATTTAAACCAACAGTATCTATTTCTTATCATGGAAAGTTATCTTTTGAAATTAACAGCATTTTGAATGACTGTAATATCACAACAGATTTTAGAATTGATTCAAAACTTGATAAATTTATAAAATTAGGCAAAGACTTATTAGATAATTTGCAACTTACTGATGTATATAAAATTCAATGTTTGAATTGTGAAAAATGTTATGTTGGTCAAACCGTGGATCCCAGAAATTTGTTCGAATCCACACAAAAATAAATCCTTTTTTCTGTTTTGAAAAAAAAAGACATCACTTTCCAGATACCAACACCATCAGTATTTTTTATAGGGTCCCAAAGAAAGCCCATAAGTGTAAAAATGGGTTTTGCGATTTTTTCGCGGTAATTATGACTTTTTTTGCGGTTTTTCCAGTGAGAATTATTTCTGAAACCATAACATACTGATGACTAAATGTTCACATAAATTGTTTAAACAATTTATTATTGTTTTTAGCAATTTTCTCATAGAATGGAGTTAGAAAGACGCGGGTTTTTCACAAATCCATTTGTTGTCCAATTTTCAATTAGAGGAAATGAAAGTTCATAAATGTTAACAAGAGTGATTGTTTAAATAATTCATTATTGATGATGATAATATTCTCATAGAAAAATGCTACAAAATTTCATTTAAAAAAAAATCACATTTAGTCAAATTTTCAGTTGAGATGAGTTAAGTAATTAATTCGAGCCAAGGAAACTAATTGTTAAAACAATTTATAATAAGTATTAATAATATTATATTTGAATAATGCTAGAAAGATGCAGTTCTCTTTTTAATTTCTGGCTTTTTGTCTCATTTTCATTTGAAGTGATGTAATAATGAATTCAAGTTAACAACAAAATTTTTTAAACAATTCATTATCATTTTTAATAATACTCTCTTTGCTTCATTGATTGTTGCGGTTTTTTCTAAAATTTTCAACTGTTTGTCTATTTTTCATTAGGCGTGACTCAATAATTAATTAGATTTAGCAAAAATAGTTATTTAAACTAATTATTATTTTTTATGAATTTTTTGTTGTGGTTGACTTATTATTTGTTCATAAATAAAAAGGCGAAGCAAAGTTAAAGATTTTAGAAAAACCGCCACTTAAGAAAAGATGAATGAATTATTTTGGTCTGAAGTTTGTCATTTTTACCATCGTTAACATTATATTTTTATAAATTTTCAACTTATTAAAGCAAGTAACACATCGTTGGAATTACCAACAATTGTATATTTCGAATATAATATTTCTGAATTTATAATTGCAAAATTAAAAAATTGTATGTTTCCGAAATACCCCGAAAGAGTCCGAGTTTGAAGGATTTCATCAGTTTTTAAAGAGAATATTTCTTCAGAGAGGCTTCTTAAAGATAGAACCTTTTTTTAATTACAGAATTTTTTCGTGAAAGAATTGTAGAAGCATTAAAAAAATTTTCCTTGCGCAATCATTTTTCTTATTGAACAATACAACGTAATTTGCATTTTTCGTATTAGCTAAAGTTCTCTTTCAGAATTGATGAAATTCTGCCGAATGAAAATAGATTTTTTTCTATTGAGCTCTAACTGGAAATTTTTGACCACCGGTTATTTCTATTTTCATTTTTTCAAAAATGTCCCATTCCATATCAAAAATTATCTGTTCCAAAACAAAATTAAAATTCTTTACATACTTCCCTGTTTTAAAGTAAAAATCCAAATTAGTAACAAAATTTCCTGCTCTAGAGTGAACCTAAAATGAAAATTACAATCCTTTAGGGAAATTCCCAGTATTTTAGAATGTTATTTTTTTTTTTTTTTTAATCGACTCCCCAAAAGTCAAAATTCTAATTTTTGCGAAAATTGATTCTCCCGATGCCAAAATGATAATTCTTTAGAAAATTCTCTGCTCAAAAGTCTGACATTCTCTAATCCCCGATGGTTTATTTTCAGTATGATCAACTGAAAAAATGAAAATCTCTTGATTTGTTTCGAATAGGGTTGGATAACAAAATTTTCATAAAAAATGTATCTATATTTTTATTATTATTCAAACATACAAATAATTCATTCGTATCCGTGTAGAGTCGAGCCTACCATTTCCTATTTTTAAAAAGTACTTAAAAACTAAAGAACTTTCCTTGAGACAAAACTACGATTTTCGTACAAAAGTCTATTTCATATTCTTCTCTCTCATTCTTTCTCTAATCTACACATCTCGAAGGTTTCGTCTTAGAGACGCATTACTTTCAAATTAAATTTATCAATCAGTACATTTAAAAGATTGTGGCGCGGGCGGACCTCCCTAGCCTCACATCATAGAGGAATTGTCGGATTCCAAATTCTAGTCTCTAATCTTTAATACTTTGAAACGCATTCATTACTAATGCCGCAATCCCATCGTGCCATTTTCATACCAGCTAATGAAACGAGCGTAATGAGTTTCCTACTATAGTCTTACACGAGCGAGTGATTCAATTATGGTCATTGTCCGCCAGCGCCACTGATTAATGATTATGGTTTCGCTTTTGATTTGAAAAACTCACTCGAAGATTGATACTTCAAAGTTCAAAATTCGTGAGAGTTTATTCAAAATCGACTAAGTGGAAAGTGGTTTGATTTGAGCATCATGCTCTGGAAGCCGCTTTACAAATTTTCTGGAAGTTCTCTAAGATGACGATGACACCACTAACGTTAGACTCGGTCTCTTAAAAAATGAATATGATTGATGACTAGGCTCGGAATTATCATGAGCCATGATGAGATAGTTTGATGCTTTGATGAAAAGAGCCCAGATGAGTGGCGCCAGCAAGAGCTTGGAGAATCGTAATGTTCTCCAAGTTTCTAGAAACAGACGCCACTACCTTTATGCAAGCTCAGTCTCTTAAAAAATGAATATGATTGATGAACAGGCTCGGAATTATCATGAGCCATGATGTGATAGTTTGATGCTTTGATGAAAAGAGCCCAGGCGTTAGTGGCGCCAGCAGCAGCTTGGAGAATCCGAATGTTCTCAAAGGTTCTACAAACAGATCAATCCATGTTCCACCGTTGTCTTGGATGAGGATGATGTCGACGCCTTTTGGCATTCCTGGTGTTGCCTGGACGCGAGGCGTCATGTTGAGAATCGAAATGATGATGACGATGATAAATTAGATTAATTGGACGGGTCTAATACTTTGCCGTTGGAGCGTACTTTGATGCTGTACCTATATGCCGGTTCCGTTTCCGGGAGGATGGTGCTGGAGTCGTCTTCCTGCTCCTTCATCGGCGTTACCAGGTCGCCCTGATCCGCCTGGAAGTCTTGCACACTATCATAGGGTCCAACAGTGTGCGCGTCTTCCAGAGCGTTGTTGGGGAGTTCCGTTTCCGCATTTTCATAATCTGTCGGTTCTTCTCGATGCTCAGCGTTTAAAATCGGACTGGAGCGAGAGATGGAGCGAACCTCGTGAGTCTCGAGACCATCAAACGCAGAGTCCTTTTGCACCTGAGTCTGTGTGTTTGAGAAGAGGCTAGCGATGTCAGGAATGTGATCCCTGGTGCTCTTCTCGATGATAATGGGATCGGGGCTACGGCGGATGTCACTGGTGGAATGACGGGCAGAAACAGGCAAGGCTGATGAGAGTCTGCTGATGATAGGATCTTCATGTGGTTGTACCGGGGCTTGAGTCGCCGAAGAAGAGGCTGGTTTTTCGTCGTGATTGTCTTCGTTGAGTTTTGTTGGCTCCGGCTTGGTTTGGTCATCCTCCTGGGGAGTTTCGGTCGGCGCGGCGGTGGTTGTGATGTAGGGTCTACGGTTTCTGAAAAAAGAGCATCAGACGCCTCCTCAGGGTGGACGAATGAACAATTCAAGAGCAACGGCCGTGCGTAGTATATTTTTTTCTCACGGCCGATGGTCTCGACTCCTCCTCAGTGTGAGTGTGTTAGTTCGTTAATGATCCTAATACGACAATGCTACACGAAGCCCCACTATATATTTACTGAGCGTTTGAGAGACGGTCAATAGGAAGTTGTATTAGTGGAAGCCCTGTATTTTCTACTTGTATGTGTCTCTTTGTGTTGGTCTGGTGAAGTGAATGAGTGGTATAAGTGTGAGTACATTGCTCCTAAACGACTTTTCGTGTCGGTAGCTGCTTCTTTGTTTGGTCTTTCCAGTGGTGTGCAAAATATATTTAAGTTCAGCTCAAACAGAACTCTAAATTTTAAAAACTTTTGTTAATTCGTAAGAAATAAAAAAATTGAGACAGCTCGTAAAGTAAACAATTGTATGATAAATGAAATTTTCAACATTGCTAATCAGCATTAGTTGTCTAGTTCAAGTTAACTATATTTCTACACACCACTTATGACCAATTCCATTTCAAATCAGGAAAAGAGGTCCAGCTAAGGTGGCAGGTGACACTTTGACCAATAAATTAATTTTTTATTTTTTACTCAGAAATAAATAAACGGTAATATGTACTAAAGATCACTTGAGTTTCATTCTTGGTAAACCATTGCTTCCAATTGAAAAAAATATTTTTGAATAATCTAATTTTTGCATTTTGTTGGAAACAAAGAAAGATACAACAAATTTTCAGATAAAAGTTTACTCATCTAGCAAAGTTCTTTAATTAGCAGAAAAAAAATTAATGAATAAAAATAACATTTTTTGGTCCTGATTTGAAATGGAATTGGTCTATTGTCTTTTTTTTTCGTTTTGAGGGCATGAGGCGGTTGCTGAAGCTCTTTTTTTGAGCAAACTTCGACAAAGAACGGAAAGAAACTTTATTTTCTTGTTTTTAAGAGGACACAGAGTATTTTTAAACATTCGATAGAATGCTTAATTTTTTTTGAGAAAGACAGAAATAGATTACTGCTCGAAATGCAAAAATTTTTTTTTAAATTGTGCTATGTTTTGGAAATGAAGCAAATCTATTTATAATTTTTGTAGGTAGACAATCAAATTTTGAGCGGTCAATGCAAATTTTAAATAAAGCTATACAAACATTTTTGATGCAAATAGAGAAAATTATATTATAGTTACCTTGTCCTCTTAAAATTAGAAAATCTGACATTTACATTTCAATACCTTCAAAATTATGGGCATGACGTAAAGCAGTTTAATCTCATATTTATATCTTAAAAACTTTTATACTTTTAAATAAATTTTATGAAAAAATTTGGACATCTATTATGAAAATGTCATTATAATATTATTCAGATTCAAGTTTACGGACTTTAAATATACATTACTCATTTGACATTAGATATAAATAATAGGGTGGGTCGAAAATATCAAAAATAAGAAAATCGAAAATTTCTAATGCTGGAAAGTATCTACGCTATATTAAATAAATAAAAATTAATTGAATCTTAAAAAATGTCGTTCTTGCCCATTTTTCAAAAATTGTAATTTAAACTTTTTTCTCACCATCATCAAATACTGAAAACTCTACAGAGAGAAAATAGCATAATTTTCTTACCGATAAGGAAATTTTCTTGAATTTTCATGATTCAAAATTTGTTACCTCATTGTGACAAGACCATTTTTTAATTCAAAAAGTCATAAGAGATTTTTATTAAAAATAATATGTAATCATTTTTCAGCCCACCCTAATAAATAAGTGGAAAAAATTACTTATTTCAAAAGAATTAAATATGTAATATGTAATCAAAAGTGTAAACTATTTTTATTTTCATTTTCCGAGTGCCCTTATAAAGCAGAAAAGAATAAGCGGCTATACAACAAGAGTAGCAGAAGGAACTGGCATATCAGAAAAAAAGTATGATAGAATAAGGGGTGCAAAAAAAACATTTTTATTTATAATTTGAAAAAAAAATTTATTTTGTATCCATGATAGAGTTGCAGATAATAGGGTGATTAGAAAAAAAATTATTTTTGAATCTGAACACGCACGCTAGTCCTTTTTATTCAACAAATGAAAAAAAAATCGAAATCGGATATGAATAAAAGGTCCCCCATTGTGTTTTTTGATTGATTTTTGATCGATTTTATTTTCTGAATATTTTGAAAATGAATGTATTAAATTTGTACTATCCCCCTTTATATTACCATCATTGTACATGATTTAATAAAACCTTTTAACATATTTTTAAGAAAAATATTAATTTTATCTTATTTGTTTCACATTTTTTATAAGAATTTGACATACAGTGTGCCATTTACCAAATACAATAATTAAATGAAACAAATATAAAAATAAATATATAAATTTTTACTTAATAGCAATGATGGTAATGTAAAAGGGGATTATTTTATCTCCATAGAAATTTAATGCATGCATTTTTTTCATATTATATCCGATTTTGAATATTTTGTTGGAGTAATTTCTTGACTAAAAAGGTACAGTTAAGGCTAGCTTGTGTGTTCAGTTTAGAAAATATTTTTTTTGCGTTTTAAAATGAATCACCCTAACCTAGACATTCGAAAAAAAATTCGGGACGCCGATTCGACTGCAGCTTTACAGAGTGAAAATACATAAAAATCCATTAGATACGTATTTTTTCTTTTAATCCAGTGGGCGATAGTTTCCGAGATATTGAGGTTTGAGTATTTACGTTTGAGCGATCGACCCGTTAGAGTGGATTTCGGACCTCGGACTTAAAGTATATCAAAATCCATTATATACGTATTTTTTCTTTTGATCCAATGGGCTGTAGTTCTCGAGATGTCGAGGTTTTAGTATTTACGCTTGAGCGACAGACTCACTACTGTAGGCAAAAGTGCCGTCCGACAGTGTGAGCGCTAAATTCGGGCCTAAGCTGAATCGATCACTCAAGCGTAAATACTCAAACATCGAAATCTCGGAAACTATCGCCCATTGGATCGAAAGAAAAAATATGTGTCCAATGGGTTTTGAAGTACTGTAGAGTCCTAAGCCCTAACTCTACAGTATCGGGATGATCACTCAAGCGTAGATAATCAAACCTCGATATCTCGGAAAATAAGGCTCATTGGATCGAAAGAAAAAATACGTATCTAATGGATTTTGATCTACTGTAGAGTTCGAGGCTTGAAATCTACAATAGCAAGTTGATCGTCCAAGCGTAAATACTCAAACCTCGATATCTCGGAA
The DNA here is from genome assembly GCA_932178445.1 of Andricus quercusramuli. Lineage (NCBI taxonomy): Eukaryota > Metazoa > Arthropoda > Insecta > Hymenoptera > Cynipidae > Andricus > Andricus quercusramuli. The sequence goes on from CAKNXH010001382.1 coordinate 63,057, forward strand.
ACTAAGGCTCATTGGATCAAAAGAAAAAATACGTATCTAATAGATTTTGATTTACAGTAGAGTTCGAGGCCCAAATTATACAATCAGCGGATTGATCGCTTAAGCGTAGATAATCAAACCTCGTTATCTCGGAAACTAAGGCTCATTGGATGAATCGAAAAAATACGTATCTAATGGATTTTGATGTACTTTAGAGTCCGAGGTCCAAAATATACAAAAGAAAGTTGATCGCCCAAGCGTAGATAATCAAGCCTCGATATCTCGGAAACTAAGGCTCATTGGATCAAACGAAAAAATACATATTCAATGGATTTTGATTTACTTTCACCCTGCAAAAAAGGGGCTGATATGCAAGTCCTTCTTCTACGAGTATAGTTGAAAACTACCGAATCTAAAAGAGCTACCGCTTCCCCGTTTTGTGTGTATTTTAGATAATTATCTCACCTCTTACCCCTGTGTCGCCGAAACTGGAATGCTGCCGTAGTTGTAGTAGTAACATCTTGTCTGCTCACAGATAAAGTCTTTGACAAGCATACAGTCTTGTGCCATCCATCCCAAAGTGGGTGCCATCATGGCCATGCAACCATCGGCACTTCCGCTGTCGCCGCTGGAAATTTTAAAAGAAATTTATAATTTATTTGCCACTAACACCTAAGCCGAGTCATCTTCCAGTCATCGGCAGCATTGTCACGTACGATCGCACACTTCCGGATGAGTTGGCATGCCGGACGAATGCAGAGGGTCCTGCTGCAATCGTACGTGACTGAGAGGCTGTGTAATTTGAAAATTTATTTTTCTTTTCACAATAGGGACTTCATTTTTTTCCATATTCTCATCTTTTCCCCTTTTTTAAGGATTTCCTCTTTTTACCCTGTTTTCAAATAATTTCCCCTTTTTTTGATTTTTCAATTAATGTGTGCCAAAAACGGAATCTATGAAAGATAGTCCTTCTACGATTTAAGAAATAAAAATAATATTACTTATGTAATTTCAAACAAAAAACATTATTTCAAATAAAACACTTTTAATTCTACTAGAAAATATATTTTTACAAGTTTTTTTTGTAATAGCAGTTTTTTTAATATCGTTTCTTACCAATTTTTTAAAAATGGTTAAATTTTAATAATGGATGTCCTATTTTGTCGCGGAAAACTTTTTCTAGAACTCTAGTGTTTCCAATTTTGAAAGTAACTTTCAGAAACAGAAGAGCGAGAGTAAGAAAAAATTCAATTGCAGAAGCTATTGTTAAAATAATTATTTTTCGTGAACTTTTTCCATAAAAAAAATGTGTTTTTTTATATGAGATATGACTAATAATATAATTTTAATTCTATAATAATATCAGAATTTGTCTCTTTTGGTTAAAAATTTTATTATTTAGTTGAAAATTCAACTATTTTAATTTCTATTGGGAATCTTTGGTTGAAAATTTCACGACTTGGTTGATAGTTAAATTATTTGGTTAAAAATTGATTAAAGTGGTTGAATATTTAACTATTTGATACAAAATTAAATTTTGTTTTGTTTGAAAATTAATTTTCTTAACTGAAAATTTGACTATTCAATTTTTGGCTGCAAATTGATAGTTTTCAGTTGAAAATTCCAATATTACATTTTTCGTTAAAAATTCATATTTTTTTATTTAAAATTCAACTGCTTGATTGGAATTCAAACTACTTTGTTACAACTTCCTTTTTTGTTAACAAATGATCTCTTTCGTTGTAAACTCATTTTTTGAACTGGAAAATTTTTTGGCTGAAAAATCTGTTTCGGTTCAGTATTCAACTATTCTGTTGCGAAATTCGTTTTTTTTTTGTTGAATTCAAATTTTTTCCAAATGAAAATATTTTTGGTTCAAAATTCAACTATTAAAATTTGTATTTAAAATTTGTATTTAAAATTCATCTTTATTTGTTGAAGGCTAAACTTTCTTTAATTCGTCTTTTTATTTAAAATTGAAATTTTAAAATTAAAAATTGAACTGTTGCATTTTTAGCTGCAAATGATCGTTCTTAGTTTAAAATTTAACTAATTGGTTGAATGTTGAAAATTTATCTCTATTGATTGAAAATTCAACTACTTGGTTCAAGTTTGTGAAATCATCTTTTTTGATTCAAAATTCCATTATTTTGTTGTGAATTAATTTTTTTACTTGAAAATTTGCCTATTTCATTTTTTGTTTAGAAGTGATAGTTTTCATTTGAAAACTAAACTATTCGGTTGGAAATGAATTTTTTGATGGAAAATTCATATTTTGGGTTGAAATTTCATATTTTTGGGTTGAAATTTCAACTGTTTTGTAGAAAATTCAACTATTTGGTTGAAAATTGACCTTTTTTATCTAAAAATTCAAATTTTTGGTTCCAAATTTGATAATTTTGTTGAAAATTTAATTCTATTGCTAAAAATTTAATTCTATTATTGAAAATTTATACCCAACATGGAACATTTAATTCTATTATTGAAAATTTATGTCCAAGGTGGAAAATTTAATTCCATTTTTGAAAATTCAATTCTATTATTGAAAATTCAATTCTTTTATTGAAAATTTATTTCGAAGGTTAAGAATTTAATTCCACTGTTCAAAATTTAGTTCTATTGTTGAAAAATTGAATTCTCTTATTGAAAATTTACTTCCAAGGTGGAAAATTTAATTCTATTGTTGAAAATTTAATTCCATTATTGAAAATTCAATTCTTTCATTAAAAATTAATTTCGAAGGTTGAAAATTTAATTCTTTTGTTGAAAATTGACCTTTTTTTATTTGAAAATTCAAATTTTCGGTTCCAAATTCAACAATTTTGTTGAAAATTTAATTTTATTATGGAAAATTTATTTCCAAGGTGGAACATTCATTTCTGTTGTTGAAAATAAAATCCTAAAAATGAAAAACTAAATTTATATTTCTGAAGGATTCGAAATAAAATTTTGAAGCTTTCCAAGGATCTTTAAAGGTAAACAAAATTCTTATGTTTTTTCAGAAAATTTAAAATGATTTTTTATGTTGAAAAATTAATTTCCAGAAAATATTCAAAAAGATTTAGAACAAACATTTTTCCTAATAAATGAAAATTGAACAATTATTAATTTGAAAAATAATGTAGCTAGTTTAAAATATTTTTAGCAGTTTTGGAAATATTTCAAAATAATTCAAAACGTGAAAATATTTCAAACCATCGAATACACAATGTAGATTTTTGAAGATTTCGAACACAACATTTGTAATCTTTTCAAGCAAGTTGAAAAGTTTTAAATTATTAAAAAATGTGTATCAAAATTCCTAAAAAAAAAACTAATAATAATTATTTTTCTTTGAAAAACTAATCTTAAAAAAATATTAAATAAGATTTCCAAAATTCTTTAAAAAGAATCTGGATGATTTTAAGGTACCTTTTTTACTTTTGCAAGATTAAGAAAAAAAATTGGAGGAAAAATTTGATTTCCAAGATAATGATATTATTATTATATTCCTGGCGATTTTTTAAATTATTTTTTTAAACGAATTTTTTAAGAGAATATTTGAAAGAACTTCAAAACAAATTTTACTGTATAAATTAATTTTCCTAGCTTAAAATTTCTCAAAATGATATAATTTTTTTAATTTGTAAATTAGAAGTATAAAAGTTGAAATGTTGCAGTTTAAAGGCTTTTAATTGTTTTAAATTAAGTTAAAAAGTATTGAAAGCTTCCATTTTATACGCGGAAATTATTGAACGTTTGAATTAACATTTTTTAAGTAGTAATTAATTCTATTTATTTATAGATTCCTGTAAAAATAGTTTTATTTTTCTGTACTTTTTTGTAAAAATTCTTCCACCAGTTCTGTTAGAGAATAAAAAGAAAAAATATATTAAATTGCATAGAAAGAAAAAATAATTATTCTTTTGTACCTCTCACGGGCTACCCTCTGCGGTTCGGTGCCGGGAGGGACATCAGCTGGTCGGTTTCCGGGCCTTTTCAACATGTAGTCAAAAGTGGCATTGAAAGGAAGTCCCGTGCTCATCCACAAGAACATGTCGGTACCCAACTTGTTTCCGGAAGTCCAGAAATCGTACTTCGTGTAGCCGGCATTTTTCAGGTACTGGGTCATCGTATCTGCCTTCTCTTTTGTTTCAAAAGACGCTAATTGTAGCCCCAAAGATCGACAGTACTGATAAGCCAAAAAGTAATTCAGCTCTGGACTATAGGGGTTCATCCGCGAGACGAAATATTGAACGCCATCTAACTGGATTGTAGTAATCCTTTGGGCTGTAAAATAAAAATAAAATTTAATAACCGGGAAAGAATCGGGATTCGAGCCGGCGGCCAAGGGTTCGATTCCCAGGGTCAGGTAAATTTTTACTGACGCTCAATCGTCACAATCAAAATCGCATAATTTTATATTATACAGATCGAATTTTAAAGCGTCTTCAATTGAAAATATTCAAAATTTAAGATTCAAACTTGGAAATAATTGAAATTTGAGAATTTTCGATTGTAAATCTTTAAACTTGTGAAAAAATTTAAAAAATATGTAATTTTTAAGAATTACATTTTTTTTATTTGGAAGATTTAGAAGTGAAAACTCTTGACTTTTGCTTTTAAAATTGTTTAAATCTTCACAATTTAAGAATTTTCATTAATGCATCTTTTAGATTCAAGAATTTTAAACTGCAAATCGTTAAAATTGAAAATTTGTAACTGTTAATCTTTGAATTTATAGCGCTTTAAATTGATAATCTTTGAAATTCAAGAGTTTAAAATTTTGACAATTTAGAAATCAAATTTTGCAAATTTTAAGTTTTAAAATAAAAAATCTTGTAGCTTTGATGATTTACATTTAAAATGTCATCAATTTAAAAATAGTAGAAGATTTTTGAACAGCTCAGCACTGAAATATTTTCATTTGTGAATCTTCAAAATTGTAGCACTTTAAATTTAAAATCTTCCAAGTTTAAGAGTTTCAAATTTTGAAAATTTGGAATTCAAATTTTGCAAATTTCAACTTTTGAAATTAAAAATTTTTTAATTTTGATTATTTACATTTGAAATTTCATCAATTTGGAAATTTGTATTTAAAAATCTTTAAAATTGAAGACTTTTAAATAGTTAAATCATTAGAATAGAGTTTTAAACTGCAAATCGTTAAAATTGGAGTGTTTTCAATTGTAAATCTTTAAAATTGTTGAACATTAAATTGTGAATCTTCAAAATTGAAGATTTTTCAATTTTGAGATTTTACGATAGAAAATTATACAAGTTTAATATTTAACAATGAAAAATTATGTAATTTTGGTATTTTTCATTGGAAATTTAATCAATTTAGATATTTAGGAAATTGAAAATCAAAAACTTGAGTTTTGATTTCCAAAATCATCAAAATTTTACAATTTTTATTTATATATTTTCAAAGTTAAAGAGTTTTTAATTTTGAATCTTTCGAATCGAAGAATTTAAAATTGCAAATCCTTTAAATTGAAGAATTTTCGATTATAAATATTCAAAATTCAATATTTTAAATTTTAAATCTTTTAAAATTTGAGGAATTAATTTTTTTTTTAATTTACAATTATCAAAAGTTCTGCAATATTTAAGTTTTATAATTTAGAATTATTTAATATGAATTTCAATTGGTAAATTATTAAAATTAAAGAATTTTCACTTGCAAATCTTCAAAATTGATGAATTTTCAAAATTGAAAAATTTTCAAAATTGAAGAATTTTCAAAATTTAGGAATTTTCAAAATTGAAGAATATTCAAGATTGAACCATCCTAAAGAAATGTTGCAAACCTTCAAAATATAAATTTTGTAATTTAAATAATTTGTATATATATATATATGTTTTCAAAATTCAAGAATTTTCAATTTTTACTCTTCATAATTGCAAAACTTTAAATCGTAAACTTTTAAAATTTGAGGAATTTAATATTTTTTTAAATTTACAATTATTAAAAGTTCTGCAATATTTAAGCTTTAAAATTTGAAATTGCGTAATTTGAATTTCCATCTGAAAATTATTAAAATTAAAGAATTATTAAAATTAAAGAATTTTCAAAATTGAAGAATTTTCAAAATTGAAGAATTTTCAAAATTGAAGAATTTTCAAGATTGAACCATCCCCAAAAAATCCTGAAAACCTTTAACATAAAAATATTAAAAATTAAATAACTTGTAATTAAATATTTTCAAAATTCAAGAATTTTCAATTGTTACTCTTCATAATTGCAAAACTTATGTCTTAAACTTTTAAAATTTGAGAAATTTAAAAATTTACAATTATTAAAAGTTCTGCAATATTTAAGTTTCACAATTTGAAATTGTGTAATTTGAATTTCCATCCGCAAATTGTTAAAATTAAAGAATTTTCAATTGCAAATATTCAAAGTTGAAGAATTTTCAAAATTGAAAAATTTTCAAAATTAAAGAATTTTCAAGATTGAACCATCCCAAAGAAATGTTGCAAACCTTTGAAATATAAGTCTTGAAATTTAAATAATTTGTAAATATATATTTTCAAAATTCAAGAATTTTCAATTGTTACTCTTCATAATTTCAAAACTTTAAATCTTAAACTTTCAAAATTTGATGAATTTTTAATTTTTTAAATTCACAATTATTAAAATTTCTGCAATATTTAAATTTTACAATTTAAAATGGTGTGACTTGGATTTACATTTGCAAATTATTAAAATTAAAGAATTTTCAATTCTAAATCTTCAAAGTTGAAGAATTTTCAAATCTGAAGAATTTTCAAGATTGAACCATCCCAAAAAAATTCTGCAAATCTTAAAAATATAAATCTTGGAAATTAAATATTTTTTAATCATATATTTTCAAAATTCAAGAATTTTCAATTGTTACTATTCATAATTTCAAAACTTTAAATCTTGAACTTTTAAAATTTGAAGAATTAAAAATATTTTAAATTTACAATTATTAAAAGTTCTGCAATATTCAAGTTTTACAATTCAAAATTGTTCAATTTGGATTTTCATCTGCAAATTATTAAAATTAGAGAATTTTCAATTGCAAATCTTCAAAATTGCAGAATTTTCAAAATTGAAGAATTTTCAAAATTAAAAAATCTTCAAGATCGAACCATCCCCAAAAAATTTTGCAAACCTTCAGAGTATAAATCTTTAAAATTAAATAATTCGTAACTCTTCATTTTCAAAATTCAAGAATTTTAAATTGTTATTCCTCATCATTGCAAAACTTTAAGTCTTAAACTTTTAAAATTTGAGGAATTCTTAAAATTTTAAATTATTAAAAGTTCTGCAATATTTAGGTTTTACAATTTAAAATTGTGTAATTTGGATTTTCATCTGCAAATTATTAAAATTAAAGAATTTTCAATTGCAAATCTTCAAAATTATAGGATTTTCAAAATTAAAGAATTTTCAAGATTGAATCACCCCAAAATAATATTGCAAACCTATAAAATATAAATCTTGTAAATTAAATAATTTGTCATTATATATTTTCGAAATTCAAGAATGTTCAATTTTAACTCTTCAAAATTGCATAAGTTTGAATTGTAAATCTTTTAAAATTGAAGCGTGTTTAATTAATAAAATTAATATTTAAAAATGCAGTATTTTTTATTTCAATTTGGAAGATTAAGAATTGAAAACCTGACTTTTGGTCCTCGAGTTCATCCAAATTTTAAAATTTCTATTTATACATAGTTGAAGAATATTTAATTGTGAAAAGTTAGAAATAAAAATTATGCAAATTTCAAGTTTCACAATTAAAAAAGCTGCATTTTTACGACTTATATTCGAAATTTCTTCCATTTGGACGACTTATAATTGAAAACGTGACTTTTGGACTTGAAAATTATTATTAAATATTTGAAAATTATTATTAAACATTTAAGAATCTTTATTTATAGATTCTTTAAATTAAAAGGGGTTTGAATTTTAAATCTTTTATAAATTGCACTATTTGAGAAAGACATTAAAAACTACATTATTTTTAAAACAAACATTGGATGTTCAACTGCAAATCTTGAATATAGACCTATTTGAAAAAAATGTTGAATTAATTTGTTTCTTATTTTTTCATTGAAATAATTGAATTCAATTAATTTAATTAATTCAATTCAAAATTAAATCAAAATTTTATGAAAGCCGATGTAGCTCTATAATATATTCAAAAAAATTTATGATTATTTAACATATTTTATAGCAATCAATCAATTGTTGATCAGATGAAATTTTTTTTTAAACTTGTTAGAAAATTTTAAAAAATTAAATAATTTTTTAAATAATTCGAAGAATTTAAAAGAAATATTTGTTGGTACTGAAGCGGAAGCAGGTCACGTGTCTCAGTTGCTTCCGACGTGTTAGAAATGGTGAAGGTCTGAAAAAACGTTGTCTGCATTCTAATTTTCAATATATGTTATGTTTAACAACCACCGGTTGTTGCTGTCACTATTCCGATCTCAATCAGTTGTCAGCCACTTCCTTATCGCAATTGCATTCACAGAATATTAAAAAGACCAAGATTCTTGAAAGATTTCAAACTTTTTGTCATAATAGGGGAGACTGGTACACACTGGATAATGCAAATTTCCTCATAATTCGAATGACATCAATACACTGTAACAATGTTTTCACAAGAATTATAAACAAATTACTTTGTGTAAGAAATAATTAAAAAATAGGGTTCATTCATCTTATAATTCTACTATGAAACAATACGTGTAATCCAGTGTGAACTGGTATCCGTACCATCCTCATCTACTTAAATTAGGTAGATAGCCTTCGTTTAAATAATAAGTTAAAATAATAGCATGAAAAACCTATTTTCCATGAATCTATTCAAAGATCTTAGAAACCGTTTATTATAGTTTTTAATTATTCAATGGCTCATAATTTTTTTTCGCATGTAATTGTGGGAGCTTATTAATATTTCTATGGATGTACTGTTTCTTCACGGCCATTCGCATCGTCATTTTCAATTACTTAACGGTTTGCATAAGACGCCTTTTAATTACCATGGGTCAATGATCTTTCCTATTTATGCCTGGTCACTGACCAGCAAATGTGCCATTTTTAGTTATTTATATGTAATTTTTATGCTATATTTTTTCACAATTTTTTGGATGTAAAATCATAATGAATGCAATTTATATTGCAGTACAGTGGGAAGGAAATTTGTAAAAAAATGTCTTCGTTATTACAATTCAGAAAATACAATTCTCAAATGGAAAAATTAACTTTCAGCAAGGAAAACAAATTTGTAACAGAATAGCTCAATTTTAAACAAATGAGATTAATTTGCAACTAAAATGATGAATTTTAAATAACAAAAAATGAATTTTCAACAAAGTAGTTTCCAACCAAAACAAATGATTTTTTTTTAAACAGGAAGACTAATTTTCTACAAGAAAGACGATTTTTAAACAAAATACAAGAATTTCCAACCAAAAAGTTGAATTTTCGACTAAAAAATATTCATTTTCAACCAAAATCGCATTTTTCAACAAAGTAGTTTAATTTTCAACTGAAAAGGATCAATTTTCAACCGAAGAGATGAATTTTCAACTGAACAAATGAATCCTAAATAAAAAAAAATTGTCAACAAAGCATTTTTCCTTTCAACCAAGTAAATATATTGTGAAAGTAAAATGAATTTTGTGCCAAGATCAATTTTTTACCAAAAACACGAATTTTCAACAGAATACATAAATTTTAGACCAAAGAGACGAATTCTCTACAAAGAAGTTGTAATTTTTAATACAAAAAAAAGATGATTAATTTTCTGCCAAAAATTAAATTTTCACAAAATACATTTTTTTCAACTAAAAAGTTCAATTTGCATAGTTTCAGTTAAATTTCCAGTTTGAAAAAGAACTCATTTTTCAACAAACAAAACAATTTCCGACTAAAAGCATGAAGTTTTACCCAAAAAAAATTCAAAAAGGTAGTTCAACTTTTAGCCAAAAAAGGTAAACTCTTAACAAAAAATGATTTATTTTCAACCAATAAAAACAAATTTTTAACAGAATACATGGATGTTCAACAAAATGGTTAAATTTCTAAATAAAAAAGATCAATTTTGAACAAAAAATGGAATGCCTCAGTTTACAGTTAAAAAAGTTATTTTTAAACAAAAAAACTATTTTTAAACAAAAAAATAATAATTTTGAATGAAAAAATATGACTTCGCAACAAAAAATGTAATAACTGATACTCTAACCAACAAGATTTCAATTTTGAATAAGAAACAGGTGATGTTTTGACAAAAAATAAATTTATTCTAAAATTCCACCAAAATTAAATTTTTCACAAAATACATTTTTTTTCAACTAAAAAGATTAATTTTTTACCAGGAATGTAATAGGTCAATTTCCAATTGAAAATTTTCTGTTTGACAAACAAAAAAATGAATTTTCAACTACAATCATGAATTTTCAACCCAAAAAATTATTTCTTAACAAAGTATTTTAACTTTCGACCAAATAGTTTAATGTTTAGCCACAAAATGTGATTTTTTAAACAGAAAGATTAATTTTTTGCAAGAAAGACAAATTTTCAAAAAAAGACATGAATTTTCTACCAAAGAGTTGAATTTTCAACTAAAAAATATTAAAATTTTCACAAAAAAATGCACTTTTAAACAAAATAGTCATTTGTTACTAAAAAGGTCAATTTTAAACCAAGAATGAAAATACCCTAATGATAGCTGATATTTAAACCAAAAAAAGATTCCAATTTAAAAAAAAAAAACAGTTGAATTTCAAAAAAAAAAAAAAACATTTCAATTTTAAATGAAAAACAGACAAATCCATCCATAGTTGAATTTGTGACGAAAAAAAAATCAATTTTAAACCAAAAATAAAATACCTCAATTTTTTTTTTGAACAAATATTTTTAAACAAAAAAATATGAATTCTCAACAAAGAATCAAATAACTGATACTTTAACCAAAAAGGATTTCAATTTTTAATAAGAAACAGGTGATGTTTTCACACAAAAAATATTATTTTAAAATTCCACCAAAATCGAATTTTTCACAAAATACATTTTTTTCAACTAAAAGAGATCAATTTTTAACCAAAAATGGAATAGGTCAATTTCCAGTTGAAAAACTTATTTGGTAACAAACAAAAATGAATTTTCGACTAGAATCATGAATCTTCAACCCAAAAAAAAAATTCTCAACAAAGTATTCTAACTTTCGAACGAATAGTTGAATTTTTAGCCAAAAATATGATTTTTGAAACAGAAAAAATGATTTTCTGCCAGAAAGACGAATTTTCAACAAAATACAAGAATTTACATCCAAAAAAAGCCATTTTTCAACGAAATATGTAGTTACATTTTTACCTAAAAAGGATAATTTCTCAACAAAATGTATGTATTTTCAACCAAATACCCATTTGTTACTGAAAAAGATCAACTTTAAACTAAAAATGAAATACCCTAATTTTCAGTTTAAGAAATTGTTTTTTAACCAAAAAAAGCTAATTTTCAACAAAAAAAGATGAGTTCTTAATTAGAAATGTGATAGCTGATGTTTCAACCGAAAACCGATTTCAATTTTAAATGGAAAACAGATAAATTTATCCAAAATAGATTAATTTTCAATATAAAAAACGAATTTTCAATAAAATAATTACATTTGCAACCAAATGATGAAAAGTTTGATAAAAAAGATAAATTTTCTACCAAAAAATAAATTTTTAACAAAGTAGTTCAACTTTCATCCAGAAAAGATAAGTCGTCAACAAAAAATTATTTATTTCCTTCCAATGAAAACTAATTGATTAAATCAGTAAAGTCCACTGACCGAATCAGTAATTTAGAATGATTAAACGGAAATTGTGATTGACTGAATTAGTCATTTTGAATGATATCACCAGTAACTTACACAAATTAAATGAGTAATTTTTATTGACCTAATCCGTAACTGTCAATGTATCAACCAGTCAATTATGGCTAATTTTAATCAGTCATTAAAATGTAAGAATTTAATGAAGAATTCTACTCAAAAATAACTTGAGAAATTTATTATAGCAGATATATCAGTCACTTCCATTGACTGAAATTAATTTATTTTAAGTGACTGATTCATTCAGCAATGCTGACTGATTCATCTGTTAAAACGACTGTTTTGCCTGTAGAAATGACTTTTTTTGCTAATGCATGCTTGATTAATTTAATTAGTCAAATTTTGACTGATTCAAATTTAGAGTGTTTTTAAATTCTTTTTATGATTTATATTTTTAATCAAGCGGTTAATTACTTTAATTTTTTTTTTAAATTCGTTCAGTTGTTGAACAAAGTTACAGCAAAAAATGTAGGTTCGTTGAACTGTATTGATAATAATTTACTACCAGAAGTAATTTTAATAGGCTTTCAGACAGAGAGCTTCCAGTACACTAAAGAGTGATGACTCTTGTTTCTGAACCCCTTCATAATTTACTGGTCGTGTCGTATTCTTAAATAAATTATTGTTTTTCAGTTTCTGCTTTTTAAGTTTCATATTTAAATGAAATTTGAATTTGAAAGGAAATAAAGGGGGACCGTTTCAACCTGTAAAGTAATATTTAAAGTAAAATTAAAAACAGGATAGTACCTCAAATGAGAGTGTATACCCTCTGAATACTATCAAACAAAATTTTGTTTAAATTTGAAAAAAAAATAATAATACTCCTTTTTCTCTTGAATTTGAAAAATCCTCTAAATTGAACACCAAAAATCGAGAATTTTTACAGTTTTCCCCTTTTCACCATTTTTACAAGGTTTTCTAATTATTTTTTAATAATTATAGAGAAAAATTCAAGGCATTGAAAATAAAGAAGATTTGAAAAAAATTCTTGTTGATGATACGAATTTAAAATATTTTCTAAACTTCACAGGCCGAATTTCTCTATGGAAAGATGAAATAAGAATATGTTTTTCAAAAAAAGTCATGAAATAAATTATTTTTAATGAAAATAATGTAGGTACTAATTTTCAACTCAAATTTCTAATATTTCAAGTAAAAATATTGGATATTCAAAAAAATTAATGAATTTTAAACCAAATAGTTGACTTTTCAACAAAAAAGTTTTTTTTTTAACAAAGAAAATTAATTCGCTACAAAAAAATACAAACTTTCATTCAAACAGATGAACTTTCATCAAAAAATTCATTTACTTCCAAATAGTTGAATTTTGAACCAAATCAGAATTTAATTTCAAATCAAAAACTGTTGAATTTATCTAAAAAAGTCGAATTTTCAACAAGATAGTTGATCTTTCAACCAAAACAATATTTTCGCTCGAGAAAGGAA
>CAKNXH010001382.1:83056-94622 GCA_932178445.1 Andricus quercusramuli
ATCAAAAAAATATCTTAGCAATCTAAAATTTAATTATTTGAACAAATTCAAGGTTTTTTATGAAACAAAAGTAAATACCATAGAGGGTTATGAAAAAAATAGTTCTAAGCTAGCTGTGCCAAAAATCATTTTCTGTGAAAAAATTTTGTATGATTTTGATAATTGAAATAGTATTATTAGTCTTATTTTCTGAAAGAAAGAACAATATTTTTTAATGAAAAAGTTTCAAACGTACGAAAAATATGAAAAACCATAGTTTTTGTAATTTATTTTTTTCCTTACAGTCGCTTCTTCTCAATTTAAAAAAAGGGTTGAATTATAATAAATAATTGCTTATTTTTCTGTTTAAAAAAATCCCTATAACTCTATTGTTTCAAATTTTGAAAATAATTCAATAATCTTCAGATATAATTATTTGTATGCGAAATATTTTCTTTTAAAAAAATTCTTTTAATGACTTTAGCCATAGAAAAAAATTACTTTCCAAATTCGAAACAGTAGGGTTGTAGAAAATGTTTTCTCTGAAAAAATAAACCATATTCAATAAAATTGAACCGCTTCTCAAAAAATTGGTAAGAATCTACATTAAGAAAAAATTCAGTTGCTAAAAAAATGGTTAAAATAAATTTTCTATGAGAGTTAAAATTTTTTTTAAATTATAAATAATGTTTTTCATTTGAAATATTATTTATACCTAATATAAATTGAATTTTGCACTTGTAAAAAGATAGGTAAAAGTTCACTTTAACCCTTTTTCGTTATTTTCATTTCACTTTTCATCTGGAATATCCTCATGGCTAAAATTTACAACCATTGTTTTTTTTTCTGGAGTGATAAACTATGACCCGTGCTCCACTTGACTTTAGTACAGTGAACAAAAATTAAGACGCCACAAAAGTTTGACTGAAACGTGAATATGAAGGCTTAAAAAAAAGTACAGATTATTGCTAACAATTTTTCACTTGAAATATATTTTTGAATTTAAAAATCATTTGTGCTTGATTCTGAAACAATCTGTTCAGATTATATTTTCCAAATAGGAAAATTAATCACACATTTCTAAAAATTACGAATTTCGTAAAAATCCTTTAATATTTAAAACAAAATATTTTTTCTTTTGTTATAAGTTTGTTGAAAATCTAGTTTTCATTTCCTTAAAATAATTTTGAAAGATCCTTTGAGAGATTGAAACACAAAAATTGTTATAGCAATATTTAAACAAATAAAATATTTCTCCTTTTTTTTTATTGTTATAGATTTGTCGAAAATCTAACTTTCATTTCCTTAAAAGAATTTTGAAAAATCATTCAAGAGACTGAAACACTCAAAAATTGTTCTAAATAAAGTGTTCTAAATTTAGAAACACTACATTCAGTTTGACTACTCGAGGGTTTGGATAAGCACTTTAAAAATTGAAATTTGAATTCTCGAATTTGACATAAAGGATGATTTTTCGGAAATCGTGGTGGAGCCGTAACTTTTGAATTTCACTCGACTGAATAACTAATCTCAGAGACAAGAAAAGTGTTGTGAAGCACTGTTCATAGATAAGAAGATCACTCGTCGGCACGTATTCTGATTTTGGAATGAATAAAATGTTTGGGGTTCTCTGGTACGAAGCACCAACCAACCTGAAGCGTAGGCCGCAGCGACGAGGAGCAGCAAGACGATCTTCATTTTTCGTGCGTAATCGAGATCAGTCGTTTCCGTTTCCGACTCGGAATACCGGATGTTAATGTTAGGGTCGCGTTCTCGAACTGGCCTCGCGCTGCGCCGAGAGCCCCCTTAAGAGTCTTCTGCCCAGAGCCCAGAGAGGGGATCGTTCAAGATGATTCACGGCCTAGCCTAGAGCAAGACAAAAAATGATAATACTCCCTTCCCTGCCCTTCCCAGGCCCTTCCCTAGCTAGGGAGGGATGCATCGTTCCTACTCGCTTGGAACTGATTTCAGAAAATCATTTTATTTCGGGAATCACACCTGGTGGACCAATTTTTACAAAAAAGTACAGAAAACTTAATTTTTATCTACCTTTTTACAAGTGAAAAATTCAATTTATAATAGGTATAAATAATAATATTACTGATGATATTTCAAATGAAAAACATTAATAAAAAAATGTTTAACTCACATAGAGAATTTATTTTAACCATTTTTTTTGCAACTGATTTTTTTTCTTACTGTTGGTTCTTACCAATTTTTGGAAGAGCAGTTTAATGTTATTGAATATGGCTTATTTTTTCAGGGAAAACATTTTCTACCACCCAACTGATTCGAATTTTGAAAGTATTTTTTTCTATGGCTAAAGTAATTGAAATAATTTTTTTAAAGAAAATGTTTTGCATATAAATAATTATATCTGAAGATTATTGACTTATTTTCAAAATTTGAAACAGTAGAGTTATAGGGAATGTTTTCATAAAAAAAGCAGATATTTATCATAATTTGATCATTTTTTTAAATTGGGAAGAAGCGACAGTAAGAAAAAAGTAAATTACAAAAAATATTGTTGAAATCATTATTTTTCGTCCGTTTGAAACTTTTTTCATTAAAAAATAATTTTCTTCCTTTCAGAAAATATGACTGATATATTTTTATATATTTATATTTTATATATCAGATAAAAATTTTAAAATCAAATTTCTATTTGATTATTAAAATCGTACAAAATTTTTTTAACTGAAACCTGTTTTTGGCACAACCAGCTTAAAACTATATATTTTTCTTTCATAATCCTCTGTCACATTTTCTTTTGTTTTATAAAAAAAAACCTTCCAATTGTTCAAATAATTGAATTTAGATTGTTAAGATATTTTTTTGATTTGAGTTTGTTAAAAAAAGTCACAAAATTTGAAAAATGTGTCAATAATTACAAACTTTTGAGCATAATTATTTATCATATCTCAATAAATTTCAGTAATATTCTCAAAAATATTGTTTAAAATTTTTTTTCAATTATCTGAGATTTATAAAGTACCATGGAGACCTTAACATTTTTGAAAAGTCTTTTAAAATCTTCTAAAATCTTTTGAAATCTTTTGAATCCTTTTGTAATTTAAAAAATTTTTGAAGTTTTCAGAAATAAAAATTGTTTAATTCTTTAACCCGAAAGTATGATTTTTCAACAAAAAAGTTCATTTAAACTAAATAGTTAAATTCGAACGAAAGAAATTAACTTTAAACTAAAATGATAAATCTTCAATTTTTAAAAATCATTTTTAACAAAGTAGTTCAAATTTTGAAAAGTAGTTCAATTTTCAAAAAAAAACGAAGAATGAAAAATATTAATTTTCAAAAAAATAGTTGATACTTCAACAAAAAACAGATTAATTTTAAACCCAAAAAGTTGTATTTTTAACCAAAAAGATTTTTCTCGAAATTCTCCGAAATGTTTCAAATGGTGAAATCTTTAAGAATTCATTTGAAAAAATAATTCATTATTTTAAATTATCTCATGACTCTTAAGAAAAGTTTTTTTATCATCATAATACATTTCAAAATTCTAAAAAAAGCTATTAGCTTTTTGTTTCGAAATCTTACAAAATCTACAATTTCTTTAAAAAATTTAAAATCTTTTCAAAACTTCTAAACCTTCTAAATATCTATTAAAATGATTCGATTTTTTTTTTAAATCGCTTGAAAATTCTGCAAAGTAAAAAAAAATTGTTTTATAATTCAAGATTCAATTTTGAAAATGTTGAGAATCTTTTAAAATGTATGAAAAACTTTTAAAATTTTCTGCTAACATTAATTTTTTTAAATAAAAAAATATTAAAAAATTTATCAAGATGCTTAAGTATTTTTTTATTATCTTGATGCCTCCCAAAATCCTTAAAAAGTTTCAAAATTCCATTTAGAAACCTTCAAAAATCTACACTTTTTACCTTAGATTTTTTAAAATCTTTTCAAATTTCAAATTATTTTTTGTATTTTCTCACGAAACTTCCAAATATGTTTTGAAAAATTGTTTTGAAATCTTTAAGATTTTGTTCTGATAATTTTGGGAACCTTTTGAAAATTTTAAAATTCTTTTTAAATATTTTCTTCAATTTAATTTCCCAAAATAAAAAAATTGTTAAAAATTGTAGCAAAATGCTTAAGATTTGGTGCCTCACCAAATCCTTCAAAAAGTTCAAAATTTCATTTAGAAATATTGAAAAATCGACATTTTTTCAGATTTTTTTTAATCTGTTCAAATTTCAAATTATTTTTGGATTTCTTCACGAAGCTTCTAAATATCCTTGAAAAATTGTTTTGATTTGAAAATCTTTAAAACCTGCAGTTTGTTTGAGATTTTTCAAAAGTTTTCCAAATTTCGAATTATTTTCTAGATTTTTTCACGCAACTTCCAAATATGTTTAGAAAAATTGTTTTGAAATCTTCAATATTTTTTTCTGATAATTTTGGGAACCTTTTGAAATTTTCAACATTCTTTTTAAATATTTTCTTAAATGTAATTTTCAAAGATAAAAAGAAAAATGAAAATTTTATCAAAATGCTTCAGAGTTTTTCCTATTATCTTGATACCTCACAAAATCCTTTGAAAATTTCAAAATTTCGTTCAGAAATCTTGACAAATCTACATTTTTTTAGTTTTTTTCAATCTGTTTAAATTCCAAATTATTTTTGGATTTCTTCACGAAGCTTCTAAATATCCTCGAAAAATTGTTTTAAAATCTTCAAGATTGTTTTTCGAAAATTTTGAAAATCTTTTAAAATCTCCGAAGATCATTTAAATATTCTGTTAGAATTAATTTTTCAAAATAAAAAACAAAGTCATTAAAAATGTATCAAGAGGCTTAAGAATTTTTTTTATTATCTTGATACCGCACGAAATCCTTAAAAAAATTTCAAAACTCAATTTAAGAATCTTCATAACTTCTTAAATTTTCTCAAGACTCTCAAGAAAAGTTCTTTCATTATAATAAAAGTTCTTTTCATTATAATACCTTTCAAGAATCTAAAAAGACTGTGCATTTTTTTTTTGCAAAATCTTCCAAAATCTACAATTTCTTTGAAAAATTGTTAATCTTTTCAAAACTTCTAAACCTTCTAAATGTCTAATAAAATGAGTCCAATTTTTCTCAAAATTGTTTTAAAATTCTGGAAAGTAAAAAAATTGTTTCAAAATCTTCAAGATTCAATTTTGACAATTTTGGGAATCTTTTGAAATGTTTGAAAAACTTTTGAAATATTCGGCAACATTAATTTCTTGAAATAAAAAAATATTTGAAAATTTAGCATGATGCTTAAGATTTTTGTAATTATCTTGATGCCTTACAAAATCACTTAAAGGTTTCAAAACGTCATTGAGAAACCTTCAAAAACCTACACTTTATTTTAGATTTTTTGAAATCTTTTCAAATTTCAAATTATTTGTTGGATTTTTTCACGAAACTTCCAAATATTTGTAGAAAAATTGTTTTAGAATCTTCAAGATTATTTTCTGAAAATTTTGGGGATTTTTAAAGATCTTTTTAAGATTTTCTTAAATTGAATTTTCTAAGATAAAAAATTATTGAAAATTTTACCAAAATGCATTAAGAGATTTGGTTATTAAAAGGAGACCTCAAAAAATGTAGCTTTTTGAAGATTTTTAAAAGAAATTTAAAATCTTTTTAAATTTTCTGTTAGAATTAATTTTTCAAAATAAAAAATCATTACAAATTTTACCAGGATGCTCAAGAATTTTTTTATTATATTGATACCTCACAGAATCCTTAGAAAGTTTCAAAATTTAATTTAAAAATCTTCACAAACCTACATTTTACTTCAGATTTTTGGAATCTTTTCAATTTTCAAATTATTTTTTGGATTTTTCCAATGAAACTTCCAAATATCTTCAGAAAGATTATTTTAAAATCTTCTCAAGATTCTTTTCTGACAATTTTGGAAACCTTTTGAAATTTTCGAAATTCTTTTTGAATATTCTCGTAAAAAATTGGTTTAAAAAATAATTTTAAAAATCTCCGGGAATCTAATAATAATATAATTATCTTGAAACTCAAATTTTTCCTACAATTTTTTAAAGATCCTGTAAAAGTAAAAAAAAAACTACCTTGAAATAAAAAAAATAAAAAATAAAAAAATAAAAAGTTGCTTGAAAAGCTTATAAAATCTTCAAAAATCTACATTGTGTATTAAATGGTTAAAAATCTTTACACCTTTTAAATTATTTTGGAATCTTTTCCAAACTTCTGAATATATTTTAAATTTGCTCGATTATTTTCCAAATTGATAATTGTTCAACTGTCATTTATTAATTCAAAAAGTTTATTTTAAATCTTCTCAAATACTATCTTAAAATTAATTTTTAAAAATAAAAAATCTTTTAAGATTCAAATAGTCTCGAAGTTCATTTTACTCTGACAAAACTTTTTTATTACAATAATGTAGAAAAAAATTTTTCATAATTAAAAATAAAATTCAATGACCATCCAACTTTTCGGCTCTTTAGAGACAAAAATAACATAATGAAAAAAGGGGGAAAAAGAGGAACATTTTAAATTTTCCCAGCAAAATTAAGAATTTATTTCTATTTTTTTAAAACCTTTAAAGATCCTTGAAAAGTTTCAAACCTTTATTGCGAAACCTTCAGAAATCTAAATTTAGTTTTTTATTTTCCAAAATATTTTCCACTTTTAAATTAGGTTGGATTTTCTCAAAATTTGTAAATATCTCTTAAACTAATTTAATTTGTCTGCAATCAAAAGAATTATTAAAAAAATAAATTCAGCTGTTAATCAAAAGAGACCAATTTTCAGACAAAAAAATGAATTTTCTACAAAACAGATCATTTTAAACCCGCCAATATTAATTTTTTACCAAAATGGTATAGTTGAATTTCCATTTGAAAAGAATAATTTTTATCCAAGCAATCGAATTTTTTATAAAAAAGTTGAATTTTCCAACAAGTTGTTGAATTTCCTATTAAAATTTTTTTAAACAGTTCAATTTTCAGTTAACAAAATTAATTTGAAAAAAAAAGAAAAAACGAATTTTTAACAAGAGTAGTTCAATTTTCAACCAAAGAAATGAATTTTTAACTAAAATGATGAATCTTTAACAAGAACAAAATTAATTTTTAACAAATTAGTTCAGTTTTCAAAAAAGTGCTGAATTCTCAACCAAATAGTTAAATTTTCATCCAGTTAGAAAATAAATTTCTAACGTTGCATTTTTTATATATAAAAAAAATGAAATGCAAATTAGTTTTTTAATTATCAAAAATAGTCTGAGGAAATAACTTTTGTATTTACTATAAAAGTTCCATGGTTTTATTATAATTATTTTCAAGGATCATTGAAAAAACCATATTTTTTAATAAAATTGTTGAATTTTCAACAAATAATAATATTTTTATTCAAAAAAGTTGAATTCTCGACCAAAAATCAAACAGGACACTTTTCAGACAAAAAGGTCGACTTTTAAAACAAATTATTGAATTTTCAACAAAATAATATTTTTTTAACATAATAGTTGAATTTTCAACCTAAAAATATAAATTTTCAACAAAAGATTTTTCAATTTTCTTTTTCAATTAACTCAAGAGTCTATATATTTAAATCAAAAAACATTAAATTTATGCACAGAAATGTTTTTTAAAACCAAAAAGACGAATTTTCAACAAATAAAGACTTTTCACTGAAGAAAGAAAATTTTATCTAAATTGTTGAACCTTCAAGCCAAAAGACGAATTTTCTCTACAAAAATTAAATTTACCAACAAAAAATATGACTTCAGCAGAAAATTATTTTTCCACGAAACTAATATAATGCATTTTTACCCGACTAAAAGGGAATTTTAAACCAAGAAAATTATTTTTTTTTACCAAAAATTGAGAAAAAGATCAATCTTGAAAAAATGGAACAGTTGCATCTTCAGTTAAAAAATTAATTTTAAACAAAAAAAACGACTTTTCCACTAAACAGTTAAATTTTTAACCAAAGGCATAAGCCTTCAATGAAAAAAATAATTAACAATGTAGTTTAACTTTTACCCAAGTAGTTGAATTTTCTATTAAAAAAGATTAATTTTTAACAAAAAATGTTAAACCTTCAATCAAAGAGATGAATTTTCAACTAAAAATATAACTCTTAAAAAAATTATTCCTTAACAAATTGATTCAAACAAATCTTTCAAATAAAATAGTTGAATACTCAAGCGTAGAATAATAATTTTTAAACAAAAAGTTGCATTTTCATAAAAAAAAGAAACTTCTAACAAAGCGGATGAATTTATAAATGAAAAAGATAAATTAAAAATAATAGTCCAATTTTCTGTTGAAAAAGATTTTTGTTGACTTTTCACGATCAAAATATGAATTTTCAAACAAGAAATAAGTTTCTACGAAAAAAATTGAATTTTCAATAAAAAAAGACGAATTTCTACCCAAAAAGGATGACTTTGTAACAAAATTGTTGAATTCTCTACCCAATAGTTGCATTTTTATAAAAAAAAGAAATTCCTCCTAAAACAGGAGAATTTTTATCTAAAATTAAACAGGTGTTCAAAAAATAGTAGAATCTTCATCCAGAAATTTTCAAAAAAGTGTTGAATTTTCAATAGAACAGTTGCATTTTTGTACAGGAAAAATGAAAATTCTACTAAAACAGGTGGATTTTTGATTCAAAATGACAAATTTTTAAGAAGAGTCGAATTTTAATCCAAAAGGATTTCAATAGAATTTTCAACAAAACAGTTGAATGTGCAAAAAATGTCTTTTTAAGAAAATTGATAAATTTTCAACCAAATAATACAATTTACAACTAGAAAGATAATCTTCAGGAAAAAGTTTTTGCGAATTGGCAAAAAGCCTGCGCATAAAGCCTGCAATAAACAATTAGGAATTTTGATTATCCATAGTATAAATAATAATAGTTCAAATAATAATTAAAGTTAATTTTAAATACTCGAGTTATGAAAATATAAAAAATTATTTTAAAAAACAGATTAAGGAAAAGAAAGTTCTAGAAATTGACTCCGGATGCACCTAAAGTTCCAGAATTTGATTCAGTCATAGTGTGACGAAATAATGTTCTTCGTACTTGAAATTTTTTAATGACAATTTAGCAGTGAAGCGTTACGTTGTATTTTGTAAACGAAAATAAACTATTATTAAAAAGTTTGTAGATAGTCCGGCAAAAATTACATCAGTTTTATGCCTCAGAAAACTCAGGGTCATCCTCATTGTACAATGTGCATAAACAGCCAGACATTTTTTTTTTTCCGTGGAAGCAAATATTAACCTACGGATATTTATAAGTTAATAATTAATAATAATAAATAATAATTTATTTGGATTTATTCAACTGTTTCTTATTTAAAATAATTTTTTTTTGAAATATCAGCTATTACACGTTTGTTGAGAATTTATCCTTTTTTAGTGAAAATTCAATTATTTGGTTGAAGATACTTAAATTTTGCCTCCTCATAGAGGAAGCTTTGTGATGGTAACATTTTCAAAAATTTTTAAATTCATTTAATTAAACCCTCCCCAATTCCCCTTCAACATAATTCAAAGTTGATGCAAGAATATGAAAGATTCCTTGGTCCGAGACAAATCGATTGACCTACAATACTTATACATTTTATTGAAGAGTAGGGAAGTTATGGTAATTTATATATTTTTAAAATCGTTTTTTATAGCAAAAGTTTTTTTATTCTCATAATTTAAAGTTGATGCGAGAATAGAAAAATTGTGTTGATTCAAGACGAATCGATTGACCTATAATATTAATACATTTTATTAAAGAGTGAGGAAGCTATGGTGATGCATAATATTTGAAAACACGGGTTTTGATGGTAAAAATTTTTTCACTAACATAATTCAAAATTGATGCATGAATAGAAAAGACTTTTTGATCATAAATTTTCAAATAGAGTAATTTTGACAATTTTTGTAAAGAAATCATGAAGCTGGGAAAAGGACAAGGTGCGAGAGAACTTTTCCTTTCCCTCTTCCAGCTCGAAAAATTATCATTTCGAATACAAGATTTGATTTATCTGTATATTTGAAACATTTTTTGTATTATTTTGTAATTTTGTAATTTTTGTAAATTTCTATTTTTAAATTGAGCAAAATGAAGAATTTGGTTTGTCTATTATTGGGAAAAATAACTAATGCTTCCTCTACGAGGAAGCAAATACATTTCATAAATATTTCACACATTTGGTTAAGATTACGGATAGATTTAAAAGATTTCACAAAGACTTCAATGATTTTCCGAAGATTTCACAAAAAATTCAATGATTTTCCAAAGATTTCACAAAGATTTCAATAATTTCACAAATATTACAAAATATTTCAAAAACATTTCAAATATTAAGCAAAGATTTTCAAAGATTTCAGAAGGATTTCATAAAGATTTCAATGATTTCCCAAAGATTTCACAGAGATTTCCACAATTTCAAAAATTTCATAAAATATTACAAATATTTCGCAAGGATTTTCAAACGTTTAAGGCAGATTTCACAAAGCTTTCCTAATGATTTCACAAAGATTTCAATAATTTCACAAATATTATAAAATATTTCAAATATTTCCGAAAGATATCCAAATATTCCAGAGAGAATTTACGAAGATTTCGATGATTTCCAAAACATTTGACCATGATTTCAATAATTTCACAAATATTATAAAATATTTTAATTATCTCGAAAAGATTTCCAATGATTAAAGACAGATTTTACAAAGCTTTTCCAAATATTTCACAAAGATCTCAATAATTTCACGAATATTACCAAATATTTCAAATATTTCGCGAAGATTTCCGAATATTTCAGAAAGATTTCACTAAGATTTCAATGATTTCCCAGAGATTTCATAAAGATTCCAATAATTTGACAAATATAAAATATTTCAAATATTTTGCAGACTTCCAAAGATTTAAGACAGATTTCACAAAGATTTTCCAAGTAATTCACAAAGATCTCAATAATATCACAAATATTACCAAATGTTTTAAGTATATTTTACAAGGATTTTCAAAGCTTTCAGAAAAATGTCACAAAGATTTCACTAAGATTTCACAAATATTATAAAATATTTCGCTAAAATTTTCAAATATTTCAGAAAGATTTCACAAAGATCTCAATAATTTCACTAATATTACCAAATCGCTGAAATTTCCAAATATTTCAGAAAGATTTCACAAAGATTTCACTAAGACTTCACAAATATTATCAAATATTTCGCTAAAATTCCCAAATATTACAGAAAGACTTCACAAAGATTTCACAAAGGTTTCACTAAGATTTCACAAATATTATAAAATATTTCGCAAAATTTTCAAATATTTCAGAAAGATTTCACAAAGATCTCAATATTTTCACTAATATTAACAAATCGCTGAAATTTCCAAATATTTCAGAAAGATTTCACAAAGATTTCACTAAGACTTCACAAATATTACCAAATATTTCGCTAAAATTCCCAAATATTACAGAAAGACTTCACAAAGATTTCAATGATTTCCCAAATATTTCACAAAGATCTCAATAATTTCACAAATATTACCAAATCGCTAAAATTTCCAAATATTCCAGAAAGATTTCTCAAAGATTTCAC
>CAKNXH010001383.1:0-40530 GCA_932178445.1 Andricus quercusramuli
GGATACAAACGAGTTGTTCAAAATTCCAGAAAAAAACTTAACGTAGAATAGAACAGGGCGAGGCAGCCAGTAGGGCGAGGCAGCCTATTTCATTTTATTCACACAGCCTTGATTGAAATCACGCGTCTTTGTAGTGTAAGGTGGGATAGTTTAGTCCAATGTACTTGCCGGAAGTAGAGTGTCGTGACTGTCGCAGTTTGTAAAAAGTGGCGTCATTTGTGAAAAACTATTAGCAGAAGGAACATTTTCGTGAGTTGCGTTTGTTTATCCTCTGTCCATAGGTTGTGGAAAAAAAGTAAGTATTTTCTGCCGTAGAATTTTGTGCTCAACACGATGGAACGGTTGGTTTTTCGATACTCAAAATTTTTTTTCGTGTGAAATTTTTGTGGAAAAAAGCACATGTGGGGCGAGGCAGCCAACAAACCACAGATGATGCCAAAAAGGCTAATAAGCGACTTGCTTGTGGCGGCTTTTGATGAAGCTGCCCGAAGAAGCTACAAACTCCTTATGAAACCTCGGACATCATCAAAGAAAGTGACAATTTAATTCTTCCGCCTATTTCCAATTTTTTTTCGGTTTTTCTTTTGAGTTCCATTGAATGTCAGAGGAGACTTTTGACTTTATTTTTCATTTTTATATGCCATCTTGGACCTAATGAAGAACTTATAAATTATTATATGTCTGTTTATTAAAACTTTGTGTGCCACCTAATAACTGCTGATATGGTTGGCTGCCTCGCCCCACGTTTTTACAGTTGAGCAAAAACCTAGCGTCTTTGGAGAACTGTTGTCGAAATTGTAATGGATTTGCTAAGTCAAAATGCCCCGAGGCAGTCTTGTAGCCAAGGAATCAAGCTTCCTAAGTACACCACACACTTTTTGATATCTTTTCAAACAAATGGTCTGCACGCCAAAATGTGGCATCTTGGCTGCCTCGCCCCGTTCTACTTCATTTTATAATCGGATGCTAATCAGCCATTGAGACAATTTCCGGGATGTTGTGATTCGTTGAGATAATGAAAATATGAGAGAAGTTCGAAAATATTTTTTGAGAAAAAGTAAAGGTACGGTTGAATTAGCGGAAGATGGTGACAAAATAGTCCTTCAAGTGTAATTTTTTTTGAAATGGTACCGAAATAATTTGATCTCCCAAAAAGGTGTCAAATAGTGTAAATAGTGTGATGATTCCGGAGAGTGAAATGAAGGAAAAAATAACTTAAACTAAGACATTTAAATTTCAGATTTATTCGTTTGGCAAGGATTCGTTTTGCAAAAATGTCTTTTCCAATCAGATTCCTGGTGGACTGTACTTTGGTGTGTGCGTGCAGCACTCAGCTTTTTTGCCCATTTGGACAAAGTTTTCAAGGATTCTACAAAAGCTTCGCTTACTTTATTCCACAAAAGCAAGTCGCCCGGAAATCGTTTCTACTAGCTCGGCTCCATTGTCCTTATTTATCCGCTCATTTTTCAGAACTCACAGGCTTGCTCCCAGTTTGCTCGAACGAAAGCTTCGCGAATCGTGGAAAAGCTCCTTCGAACTCGGGCATCCGGAGAACTGATTATTCGAATACAAATATGCGGTTCAACTTAGAATTTTACTTTTCTTAATGTTCTCCATTTCATGTTTTCAAGAAAAACTTTTAATTTCATGATTTAAAAACGAGAATCAAATCAAAAAACTATTGAAAGGAGGATAAACTTTTAAGTTCAAGATTCAAACCTTAAATGCACAGTTGGATTTTTAATATCTCAAATTTCTGGTAAATTTGGTAATATTCATAAACAAACACCAGAAAAAAGTCACTTTTTGCAAGAAAAATTCATTATTTCTAAATATTTGTGTTGTATCCACATGAAACTTGGTATATTTGGGTTTTTAGGGTCGTTGTTTGGAAATCAGTTATCAGATTTATAAAATTCAATATGGCGGATACAATATGGTGGATAGGATTTGTGAAATTAACTGTGACTGTAACTGTAGATTCAGTATTGTAATATAATTAGTATATAGAGTTTTTCGGGTTGCTGATTACAAATACGCGATCAGAATTCTGAAGTTCAAGAAGGCTGATTCAATATGACGAAAGAATTTTAAAAAAAATAATGCATTTTCATGAAGCATGGCATCTGTGGGTATTTGAGGCTTCTGATAACAAATCTGAAGTCAGATTCCAGAAATTCAAAATGGTGGATCTAATAGGACAGATTATTTTTGAAAAGGTTGTTGGATTGCCATAAAACTTGTTACTCGGATGTTTTTGGAGTCGCTGATTACAAATCTGAAGTTGGTTTTCAGAAGTTCATAATGGAGGATCCAATATGGCAAATGAAACTGCTGAATCATCAAAGATACAAATTTTATACTAAATTAAATTTTTTACAGCCATTTCGAATTTTGCAAATCTGTCTCCGTATTCATATTCAGCGACCCCTAAACCCCCAGAGTGACAATTTTTATGAAAATCCAACAATTTTTTCAACATTTGTCCACCGTGTTGAATCTGACATTTCGAATTTTGAAAAACTGACTTCAGATTCGTGATCAGAGCCATATTGGATCCACGATTTTGAATTTTTAGAATCTGTATTCAGATTCGGTATCAGATGCCCCAAAAACCGACAGATGCAAAATTTCGTGAAAATCCATTAATTTTTGGAAAACTCGTCCACCATAGTGGATTTGTTATTTTGAATTTAAAAAATCTCAATTCATAATCGTTGTCAAAGGCCCAGAAAACAACCAGATACAAAGTTTCATGGAAATCCATTAATTTTTTCAAAACTCGTCCGCCATATTGGATCAGCCATTTTGAATTTTTTAACTGTAAATTTAGATTCGTTATCGGTGGCTTCAAAAACCCCCGGATGCCAAGTGTTATGGAAATCCATCAATTTTTTGGAAACTCGTCCGCCATATTGGATCCGCCATTTTGAATTTTCAAAATCTGAATTTAGATTCTTCATCAGAGGCCCCAAAACCCCCCATATGTCAAGTGTTATGAAAATCCATCAATTTTTTCAAAACTCGTCCGCCATATTGGATCCGCAATTTTGAATTTTGCCCATAAGGTGCATATATCCGTAAAATTAGTTCGATGTAAAAATGCATGCAACAAAGAGTTAAAAACGCAA
This sequence comes from Andricus quercusramuli, assembly GCA_932178445.1. Classification (NCBI taxonomy): domain Eukaryota; kingdom Metazoa; phylum Arthropoda; class Insecta; order Hymenoptera; family Cynipidae; genus Andricus; species Andricus quercusramuli. The sequence goes on from CAKNXH010001383.1 coordinate 3,132, forward strand.
ATCGAATCAAATATCTATTTTTTTTAAATAATTTTTTGGTTAAGAATTCAACTTTCTGGATAAAAATTATTCCTAATCGGTTGAAAATTGATTTTTTTGTTGAATGTTAAACTATTTCGCAAAAAATTCCTTATTCACGACTCAAAAATTCAACAATTTTGTATTTTACTATTTGCTTGAAAAATCGTATTTTTCAGTAGAAAATCAATTTTCTCCTGTTAAAAATACAACCGTTTGGGTGAAAATTAATCTGTTTTAGTTGAGAATTCAAGTATTTTGATTAAAATTCGTTTTTTTTTTTGACTAAATACAACTTTCTTTCATTTTAAATAAAAATATTTGTTGTTAAAATATCAAGTATTATATCTTTCGTTAAAAATTCATCCCTTTAGGTTCAAAATTGTACTTTTTTGTAGCAACATCGTTTTTTTGGCTTGAAAATTCAGAAATTTGGTAGAGAATTTTTTATATTTGGTAGAAAATTCATTCATTTGGTAGAAAATGTAACTGTTTATAGAAAATGCACTTTTTTATTGAAGATTATTTTCCTAAATTAAAATTTAACTTCTCCATTTTTATTTGAAGATGGATTTTCAGCTTAGGAAAATTATCGCTCTCTGTGAAAATTTTACCTTTTTTAGTCAACAATGCAACTTTCTGGTTGAAGATTATTCCTAACGGATTGAAAATTAACTTTTTTTATTGAAAATTCAACTTTTTTGTAGGAAATTTGTATTCCTGTCTCGAAAATTCAATAATTTTTCTATTGAACTATTTGCTTGAAGATCTCTGTACTGTGTTGGAAATTCGTATTTTTTGTTGAAAATCAATTTTTTGGTCAAAAATGAAACCGATCAAAATTGAAATTTTTGGTTATAAGTTGAGTTACTTTGTTGAAAACATATTTTTCTGGTTTATGATTCATATTGGCTCTTGTTTTAGAGGTAGGCCGGCAATCGGCAGATGGGAACATATGAACTCCTATCTAATACAACGCTGCTGAAGGCTGGTGACCTTCACAGCATAAACCACCAACCTATTGAGACTCTCGGTTTCCTTTCTCATATCCTTACCCCCCCCCCCCTCCCCAGTAACAGAAGTTTTGGTGGGACTGACGTTACAGCTTGACTCCACCATACGACAAATACTGCTTAATTAAGACATGATTTCGATTCGCAAAATAAATCTCGCGCATACAGGTGATAGTTGGGAGTACAATCTAAACATGAATAATACAAACAATAAAGTAGCCTCGGAATGGACTGAAACTCGGATTGACCAAAGGCATGCACACGGTAAACGTAAAGGTCGTGTTTCGGGCGATGAATGGAGACTGGGTGTTTGGAATGCTAGAGGAGTGAATGATCTTAAGATAAGAGAACTACGAGAAACTATGCACACAAGGAAACTAGATATTCTCTGTGTACCTGACACGAAGAAAAAAGGTTGCGAATTTAGAAACATAGAAAATGGGGTGTTGGAAGGCGGTTGTGAAATATGGTCAGGAGTAGATAGTGAATCACATCGTAGTCAGGGGGTCGGTTTAATTATGAATGAAAAAGCAAGTCAACATCTCGTAGAGCATAATTTTGTATCACCCAGATTGCTATGGGCTAGAATGAAGGTAGGAATCAGAAGATTATTTATCATAGCGTGCTACGCACCAGTTGATAGCGATTCGAGGGAAGTTAAGGACGCCTTCTGGGACACTTTAAATGATACAATAAGTACTTGCGATCAAGGTGAAAGAATAATCTTGTTAGGAGATATGAACGGATGGGTCGGCGTCCAGCGTCAGGATACAGATACAGGAGGGGTGCTAGGTAATTTTGGGGACACAACAAGAAAAAATTATAACGGGGAAAAATTAGTTAGCTTATGCTTAGAAAAGAGCCTATTCATTACAAATACTTGGTTTAGACATAAAATGATCCACATGTACACCTGGTGTAAAGGAAATAGCCGCAGTATAATTGACTTCGTTATTGCAGATGAAAGACTAAGAGAACTAGTTACAGATACAAGAGTCATGAGGGGGGCCGAATGCAATACTGATCATTACCTTTTAGTCTGCAAAATAAACTTAGGGCGGGGATGGAGAACAAAGAAAACAAAGAAAACGAAACAAACACGAATAAAAATTGAAAATTTACAGAGACAAGAAGTGGAAACAGAGTTCCAAAAGAGGTTAACTGAACGCATAGATAGGTCAACGTGGGAAGCGCTTATAAGCAATAAAGATGTAGAGGGCGCGTGGACTTTATTACGGGATATCATTGTTAAAACTGCGACCGAAATATGTGGTACGGCGTTTGTAGGAAGAAAATCTGGTGATGCATGGTGGAATGAGGAAATTGCGGCAGCCCAAAAAGAAAAGAAAAAAGCGCGCAATAGAACGCTGAACATGACAGGTCTTAGCGATGAGGAGAAAACTAGACTTAAAAATGATTACAGACACAAAAATAGGAAAGTTAAATGACTAGTCAAAGAGAGTAAAGAGAAAATCAGAACAGAAGAAGAGAACAAAATAAAAAACTGCTTTGAAGGAATTATGAAACTATTATATAAACAGTTGAAGGAAAGTAAAAGTACAGAGTTTGCTAGCATGAGAAACAGTAAAGGCGAAATGCTATATGATATAGACGGGATAGTAGACGCTTTAAAAGATTCTTTTAAAGAACTATTAGGAGGTGAAGATATAGGGCAACAAAACTGCGACATAGAACATAATGCACTAGAAAACCCAATTGAAAAAGTCTGTGTCACTGAGGTCAGAGATATAATTAAGAACTTGAAAAACGGTAAGGCTGCGGGTATAGACAATATTAGCGCTGAAATGCTTAAATACGGTGGTGAGTACATACCTCACAGGTTGTGCGAATTAATAAATTTATGTATCGAAACGGGAGAAGTCCCAGACGATTGGAGAAAAGCGATTATCGTACCAATATACAAAAGAAAAGGAGATAAAAGCAACTGCAGTAATTACAGAGGTATCAGCCTACTAAGTACCGTAAGTAAAATATACTCAAAAATACTTATCCGTAGGGTAATGGAAATTACAGAAGAGAAGATATGGGAAGTCCAATGTGGATTTATGCCAGGAAGGTCATGTACAGATCAGATATTTAGCCTAAGACAGATCACAGAAAAGAGCTTGAGAGTAGGAAAGAAAGTTTTCTGTGCATTTATTGATCTAGAAAAAGCATTCGACAAGGTAAATAGAACTAAACTTTGGGAAATCCTTAAAGAGTATGGAGTAAATGGAGGGCTCCTACAAGCAATAAAAACAATTTATACAGGCAGTAAAGCGAGTGTAAGGGTAAATGGGAAACTGAGCGACTGGTTCGATATTATGCAAGGGGTGAAGCAAGGATGCGTTATGTCCTCGTGGCTATTTATCATATTCATGGATAAATGTCTAAGAACTGCCCTCTTCGACGAAGAAGGTGTAAATCTCGAAACCGTCAAGGTACGTGGGTTAGCTTTCGCAGATGACAAGATTCTTATGGCAGAATCAATCGAGGACTTGCAAAGAATGTTGAATAAACTAAATACAAGCATGGAGAACATGGGCCTCAAAATTAACGTGAATAAAACGAAAATCATGGTGTTTGAGGGAAAAAGCGAGAAAACAATGTGCAACATTGTCCTAAATGGTGAGGGATTAGAACAAGTTGACAAGTACGTATATCTGGGTAGCCTATTCACTAGCGACGGAAAAATAGATGGGGAGTTAGATAGGCGCATAAATAAGGGTAAGCAGGTTATCGGTAGAGCAGGATCCATCCTCAGAAATAAAAACATATCAAAAAAAGCTAAAATGGCCATACATAACTCTATCTTCGTACCAACTGTACTATACGGTAGCGAGACATGGACCTGTCAAGAAAAGGACAGGAGCAAAATCAACGCGATCGGCATGAAACCTCTCCGCATAATATGCGGGAAAACACTGATGGACAAAGTCAGAAATGAGACAATCCTCAAAGAATGTGGTACACAAGAGACACTAGTTGACATATGGGAAAGAAATCAGCTAAGGTGGTTCGGACATCTTGAAAGAATGAAAGATGAACGACTGACGAAGCAAGTGTATAAAGGTAAAGTAAATGGTAGAATGCCCAGAGGTAGACCGCCGAAAGAATGGTCAGAATCTGTGAATGAGACATTAATCCGAAGAGACGTAAGAAGCCATAGGAACAGAAGAGCTTGCGTGAAGAAATGCATGGACGTGAAGGAAGCTAGAGTAGTATGCCAGGACAGAAATGTGTGGCGACAAATAGTTTGTAAACAGAGTGACAATAGTGTGAATGGCGCCTGAAACAGAGACTTTGGATACTAATGGGCCCAAGTGGGGAACCATACATAACAATTTTGTGAGGTTCCCCACTTGGGGTGATCGCTAGAGAGATTGATCAGCAACCTGGGTCGGAGCAGTGTTGCGGAATGAACGTGTCATCTAAATAAATGACACGAGAATTCCAGATCGATCTAAAACACCTATCCCTAACACCTATAAAACTCCTATATACCTTATGCCCATATACCAACCTACTCTATACCTATTCACCTGTTTACTATTCCCCAACCGAGCAAGTCACGCCTACCCCGAAAGGGAAATGGCTTAATGGTATAATAATAATAATAATAATTCAGGTTGAAAATTCGTTCCTATGTTCAAAATTAATTTTTTTAACTACGAATTGAAATATTTTGTTAAAAATTCAACTGATTGGTTATGAGTTAACTTTTTTGTTTATAAATTATATGCTCCGGTTAAAAATTAATTTGTATTATAGAAAATTCGTCATTTTAACTGAAAAATTAAAGAAACATAAGACATATTTGGTTTCATTTTTAACTTTTTATGAGAATACCCATGTACCAAATCACAACTCTCATATCCCCTTCAAATTTGAAAAAAAAATATGTTTTGCTCCACCTTAGTAGACATATTTTTGAATTATCAAAATAAAACTAGATGATAAAAAAATAAAACCATCAAACAAGGTAATTTCGGGCATGTGTGGTAAATCTGGAAATTTTTAAATTGATATTTTAAATTACTCAAGGGATTTTAAAACAGAATCTAGAACCATTCAAAGCCCTAAGTAATTTAAACTATCAATTTGGAAATGTCCGAATTTACCCCAGATGTCCGGAATTACCCCGTTTGACGGAATAATAACACGATCATTTCATGTTAACGGACAATAAAAAAAGTCCTACTTTACGTCGACACTAAATCCTCACATGAAAGTAGCTATTATTCCCTTTATTACTTTTTCAAAGTGAAATAATATACTCGTAATGTTAAGCTGTATTCAAGTGCTCGAGTGGAATTTAATTACATGAATTGAATGCTTAATGGACCTCGGCATAAACAATCCCTAATTTAAACCTCAGTTGACTTTAATTACAGAAGTAGAAATTTTGGTGGGATTTTATATCATCTAAATCTTGACAGATCTTGCACTTTCATTGCTCTCATTTATGGTTCCATTTCCTTTATTTTTAAGTTATTTCCAGCATCAAGTTTTTTGGAAGAAATACTGAAGTACCAAACAACTTCCAAATACGTCCTGTTCCAGCAGGATTTTTTGGTACGTAAATTGAGTCACATAACAGTATTTTGATGTAAGTGTATATGAAATTACCACATAGCCCTATTAACATGGGCATCATGCAATAATTTAGTGCTAAGTTAGTGCTAATTCAGTCATCCCATAAAAATTAAGATCCACATTTTTTTTAAATGGGTAGTAGTGTCAATTTTACGTAAAATACAATCTTAAGATACTGCGTTTTGAATGAAAAAAACCGAAGAAATTTTCAACTGTTTTAAGCAATTTTTGATACTCTCAGGAAGTCGGAAATGTTATTTTTTCCAGAAGGGTTATCTCAAAGTCTAAAGAAAGTAAGAAAATTCTTTGCAAGTCTTTGATTTACTCTGCTATAACAACCTATAGTCCCGGATGTATCATGTAGCATTTAACTTTTGCTCTTTCTCATGCTGTCAAACTCAGTACTTTTACTTCTTTATATATTTATGAATCAGGTTCTTGCTTCCTTCAGAGTCGTTTTACATTCCATTTTTTTCTGTTGTCATTTTATCTTTACTTTCCTTGACTAGTAGTTTGACTTTCCTCTCTCTGTGTCTGTAATCATTTTCAAGTATATTTCTCTCCTCATCGTTAATGCCGATGTCGTTCGGCCTTCTTTTGTGTGTTTTTTTTCTTTTCTTCGTAAGCTGCCTGCATTTCATCATTCCACCATGCATCACCAGACATTCTTCCTACAACCGCAGTACCACACACTCCAGTTGCATTCCTAACAATGACATCCTCGATCGTAGCCGATGCGCCCTCTATATTTTTATCGTCTATTGACGCCTTCCAAGTTGCGTCATCTATGCGTTCGTTTATCTTCTTCTGAAAATCTATTCGCACTGCCGGGTTCTGTGAGTTCTCAATTTCGATTCGCGTTTGTTTCATTTTTTTTTGGTTCTATTTCTTCCCTATCACTCTCATGACCCCTACATCCTTTGCTGGCTCACTTAGTCTTTCATCAGCAGTAACAAGGTCGATTATACTGTGGCTACCTCCTCTACACCAGGTGTACATGTGACTTGAAATTTGTTACACTTCAGTAGAAAATTCAACAAATTCAATTCGAATCTTGTGTTGGAAATGGACCATTTTTGTGAAAATCCTCATTTTCGGACACGAAATTTGTCTTTTTTGTTGAAAATCAAACGATTTTGGTTAAAGAATTAACTATTGAACTGGAAATTGGCGATTTTTGGTTGAACTTAACTGTGGTTAAAATATAAACCATCACATTACTAGTTAACAATTCATCTCTGCAATAGGTTTAATGCTTTCAGAATGATTCGTTATAATAAATTAAAAATTTAAAGCTTTTTAGGCCGAACTTGTTTGGCTAATCAATTCTTCTTTGAAGAACCCGGGAAGACGAAAAGCCAAATCGGATTGGAATTATATCCATCGCCTCTATGGATGTTCTCAGGGTCTTTTAAGATTTTGATTGCTTCTCTATGTCTTCTTGGAAAAATATTATACGTTTTTCCGATGACGGTTATATTGTCAAATCAAATACTATGTCCTGTTTCGATATGATGCTCAGCTAGTGCTGATTGCGTGAAATGTGTTAGTCTGACTTTACTCTCATGTTACTTTACACTTTGGCTCACCGCCCTCCCGGTTTCACCAATTTAGACTTTGCCACCACAACAAGGGAAGGGAAAGTATGGACAGAGCATAAGGAAAGTATGTGAAAAGGATGTTTGAGCGACTTAATTAACATCTTAATAGGCTAAGAAATTCTTTTTTCAGGCCCGCAGCTACTTCTTTGACTAATTATTCTAAATTAGGTACTGCTATTCATAATTCAAGTAGAATGAAAGAAACAAAAGGAATGAAAGGATTCACTGAAATCCTTCCGTAATGAAGAGAAAGAAAAGACATGATCAATATACGAATTAATAATTCACATATATTTCTTTTAGAGCCTTGTGAACTCTTCTTCAGCAGTGGCTCGTTTTTGCTATTCAAAACTGCAGCGTTAATAATGGGCGCCGCAGCTCCATTGTTTCACAGCTTAGCTCATCTTTGTGCTTCGGGCTAGGCCCGCGGCTTGCGCTAAAATATGGGGTATCACCAGAGCGGATATGTGTTCGCTATAGCTTTTGTGGCTAAAACCGTGCGTTGAAAACAAGAGATATTCGCTTGGCGCGAGGTGTTAAAACGTTCGACCGAAACAAGTCTTTCAAGGGGGATTCTGTAATGAGAGTACGAGAGAATGTATAAACCACCAAGAATTCTCTTCAGCTACATGGTTTTTATCGGATTTAAAGCATAACCCCTTAAATCTCGCGGTAACGATGCGAAGAAGATTGCTTCTTCGTTAACTACGATTTAATCGCTTTCACCTTCCGGAACGTGTTGAATATTTTCATTAAGAGAAAAATAAATATGAAAGTCGCCAATATTAAATGCTTGAGTGCACTCGAAATGGAAAAATCATTAGAGTAATGATCGCTGGCGAGTTGAAATGCTTCAAGTTAAAAATATTGCAAGAAGAAAGGTTGAGAATAGTCATTTTTATGTGAATCGGGAATTCTCTTTAGGGTTTACTAAAAAAATTCTCATATTTAAACTAAGACTTATTGGGTTTTCCATGAATCAGATAAATTTTCAACATAATTGTTTAATTTTTAAGCAAAAAGAGGAATTTTTCACCTAGACGATTATTTTTCCGAACTTAATTTCATTATGGACCCACGTAACTCACTGAGGGGGGGTTAAAAAACCTTTCTTAATTTGGGGACGAAACGTTATTTCCTTAATGAAAAGGCGTTTGGTTGTTGCTTTTTTGAGTTAATCCCTTAATCCTTAATCTGAGAAAACGGGTTAAGTTGGTTGATAGGTGGCGTCACTTCGCGGCCAATTAGCATTGTTACAGAGCGAAACGTGCGCGGAAATCGTAACCTCCTGTTCTTCGCGGTTGTAGCTCGACTTCCTTCGACTCGGTTTTCTCCTTGAGAATTTTCCTTGCAGTTTCAACTTCCCTTTAGCCGACTAACCGCGCACCATTTACTCGAGCAAGGCCTTAAGTTTCCGTTTGTTTGTCACTCGGATTTTGGCCTTAGGCCAATTGCCATTCCCTGAGAAAAGGATGGCCCGGCTCCCGTATTTAATTGTGCCAACTGTTTCTACATTGCAGATATTGTGTGCTAAGGTGTCCCTCGATTGGGTCGTGTTAAGGTTTCCAATGTACTCCAGTTTCGACAGGCGAGAAATTAAGGCGCTGACATTTTCCCTTCTAATTCAGTCTTCCTTTCTTTGTGATAAAGAAAATGTTTTGATGAAATTATTTTTTTTTTTTGATCTACTAGTTTACACTAAAATGGTCATAGCCTAGCTGTGAAAAAAATTTCTGTATAGATCCGCTGGGTTAAATTTTTTACATTACTGTAGATAATCGCTGCCTATTGGTAAGTTGTACTTATCTTCTTTGAAAAACACAAGTTTGAGAGAACATTTCTGGATTCTTTAAATTGCATTCAGATGACACCTTTGATGCAGTTTTCGTATGATGGAACGGTATTCAAATTTGGATCTGACTAGAGAGATGAACAATGTGACAATGTGACCAGGTCTTAGACTTGTAATATTTTATCGTGCAATAACTTCATCCAATTTTTTACCACGAAATAAGCGTACCTTTTAATAAATATTTACACTATATTGCGTGAAAAATATCCAAAATGTCAGCCCCGTAATTGTCCCAAATTAAAATATTTTGCGCGAATCCATAAAATTTACTTCACTGAGTTAATGTTATCTTCCGGTGTCTATATTATTTGAATAATCCAAGTATATAGTTGATTTCTAAGTGCACTACAATGTTACAGAAATGACTTTTAAAGTTTCTAAATAAAACGATGCACTTCGCCACATCATATTTCAAAAAATTTTGTTTATCATACTTTCTCATGACTTTTAAATCTTGCGGTTCATTTAAAAGCCATCTACTGACATTGCTTCGAAGACTGAATTTCAAACTATCTAACCGACACTCGATGGAATTTTTCCCATTAGAAATCATTCGACAGCTGTGATGGTTTGTTTGCAAAACAGTCCGTACAAAAAAGCCGGTCAGCTCTAAAATGCAATAAATCGCTTCAAGTAAATGAATTGTTTCGGTGATTTGAGTTTTATCACAGTTATAGTCGAGACACAAACTGCGGGTGTGCGTGGAAGACTAGAAGTTAAAAAATTCAAGAGAAAAATGTAAGTTCAGTTGTAAATGTCAGCTCCATAATGGTCAGCTCCATAATGAAAATATTATTATATAACGTGAAGTTTTCAAAAAAATGTCCATAATAAATTTTTTTACAAGGTTGAACTGGAAATAATGCCTCATTTTCGGTAATAATGTACTTTTGAAGTAAAAAAATATGTACTGCGCAAAAAAAATGCAATTAAGAATTTTATGATTTTAGTTGAAAAAGTATACATTTTCGTGAATATTACCCATATAGAATCAATTGCTGCGTTGATATGCGAATTTTTTATTTCAATCTGACATAAATCAAGGTGTCTAGCGTTTCTTCAAACAAAAATTCCAGAACTTTCTCAGGTTTTCCGGGACAAAAAAAATCAATTTTTCCAGGTACTTTTTTACATTGAAAAAAATACTTCCCATGAAACATAGTAAAAACTGTGGGTCTAGTGAAAGTGGAAAAGTGTCATGTGCGAAATTACTCAGGGTCCCTAAAATCTGATTTTATAGAAAAAAAATGTTTTTTTTTCTTGGCACTGTTCATTTTATCAAGGTGAAATATCACGACGATGAGAGAGAAAATATTCAAAATTTCTCTTTTTTCAGCTTTAGAAACAATTTAATGAAACTAATAAAATTCAATATTTTTCGCTGTTTATAATATCAAAGCGAGTTTAACACCGTGTGTAAGGAGATTTTTTCAGAAGTGGTTGAAATTTGACTGAGTTATAGAATTTAAAGCTAATTTAGGTTTATTTTCAATCAAATAATAAAATTGTCAAGAAATAAGTTGATTTTTCCACCAAATTGTTGAGTTTTCAACCTACAAAGATGAATTTTCGACTCGATAATCCAATTTTAAACAGAAAAGATTAAACTTCAACCAAAAACAGTTTCATTCTCAATGGAATAATTGAATTTTCTACAAGACTGTTTAATTCTTAAGGTGAATTTTAAATCCAAAAGGATGAATTTTCTGTCGAAATAGACTAACAAACAATAAAATTTTCAATCGAAATGAAGTATTTTTAACAAAATACTTGAAATTACAAAATTAATTTTCCAACCAGATCGTCTTCTTTTGGAAAAAAAAATTAAACTTTAACCAAAAATGGTTGAATTTTCGAAACGAAAATTGGAAATTTCGACAAATAGACAAATTCTCAACAAAAAATTAAATATTTGGTATTTCATCAACAAAAAAAAAACGAGTTTGCAACAAAATATTCAAATTTTCAACCAGAGATGAATTTAAAAAAAATCAACGAAATAGTTGATTTTTCAACCAAATAGTTCAACTTTTAACCTACCAAGATGAATTCTTAATCAAAAAGACGAATTTTCAACAATGAAAATTACTTTTCTACCAAAAAAGACAAATTTTCTACGAAATACATCAATTTGCAAACGAACAATTTAATTTTCAACTAAAAATAATTAATTTCCTGTAAAATAAATTTCTAATAAATAGGTGAATTTTGAACCAACGATGAATTTCCAAATAAAATTCTGAATCTGCAATTCTGCAACCAATCAATTTTCTACCAAACAGACGAATTTCCTAATCAAAAAGATAAATTTTCAACAAATAAAGATTTTTTAGCCAAAACAGGAAAAAATGTCAAGGAAATTGTTGAACATTTAAGCCAAAAGACAGTTTAAATCAAAAGAGAGAAAATGTCCACAAACAGGATTAGTTTTCTACCAATAAAGACCAATTTTTTACTTAAAAAAAAATACTTTCCAGCAAAAAAAATGGAAAAGTTACATTTGTAGGTTGAAAAATTAATTTCAAATGAAAAAAAGAACTTTCAGCAAAATATTTAAATTTTCAATCAAAGAGATCAAACCTCGAACAAAAATTTTTTTAACAAAGTGGTACGAGTTTTCTTCAAGTGATTTAATTTTCAATTAAAAAAATATCAATTTTCAGCCAAGAATGAAATAGTTACGTTATTAGTTAAAAAAATTATTTTCCAACCAAAGAGGGGCATTTTTAAGAAAAAAGATCAATTTTCAACAATGACAAAAATATTTTTCGATGAAGTGTTTCAACCTTCACCCAAATAATTGAATTTTATACCAGAAAATATGAATTCTCGACGAATGATGTAATAGTAGATATTTCAAATAAAAAGTATGACTTTTTAATAAAAATTATTGAATTTGCAACTAAATAATAAAGTTCTTCACTAAAATTACAGTCGTCAGGATGAAGCAATTTCAACAGAAGAAGAAATATAAATACAAGGCAAATAAATTACTAACAAGAACACTATATCAGGGCAGTCCCAAACTTCGTTTTCAAAATGTTCTCACTTTACCCCGACTAATTTTTTATTTGCTCTAACCATTATTATTCAAATACCATTCAGACTGTAGCTTCATGATTTTTACAGAGATAAAATAATCAGTCTTATCTTAAAAGGATCATCTTTTTTCGATCAGCAGAGAAAGTTTGAAAAACTATTTTTTTTTTAACGAACAGAAATTTCAGAACCATGAGCAAAATTCAAGGACTTTTCCTAGTGTTTCCAGGCAAGAACGAATTCAAGGACCTTTCCAGGTTTTCAAGGATTTCCAGGACACTACACACCCTTGATAAATATAATGACTAAGTCATTTATGCTGACTACTCTAATCAACTTGCTATTTCCCAACTGGTACCTAAATTCTAATATATCCTCTGAACGTTAGAAACTCAGGACTTTACATTTTTCAATATTAATTGAAAGCTTCTTGTGTCAACACTATTTACTGAAATTATTCAATTTTTTCAGCAGTTTTATACGATCTCTTATGCTTGCAATTAAAAAAAAACAAATATCTTCCGCAAAATTTGAATTGGTGTTGTTTCACCTGTTGCCGTATCTGTAACGTAAATGACATACAAGATCAGTCCCAGATTTGAACCCTGTCTAGCCAGCGTGTTGTATTACATTTTGCTGATTTTTTAAGAAAGATGAAATGGAAGTAATAAGGTTATGTGGAATGTCCAGCAAATCAAGCTTTCTTGTCAGCACATTATGACTGAGCATGTTGAAGGCTTTCGAGCAATCAATGTATGTAACATCAACTTGATTGTGCTCGGCTAGTACCCTACATACTGAGTGAAGGAAGCTAGATTAGTCATTGTAGACCTTTTTGGCACGAAGCCATCTTGCTCTGGACAAAGTAGCAGTTGTAAACTACCAGATAATTTTTGGGCTGAACATTCCTCAAAACCCTTCAAAAAGTTGTACAAAACCGATATTGGCCTATAGTTGATAACATGAGACTTTAAACCGTTTTTATCGGTCGGACAAGCTCTTACTGTTTTCCATACTTTTGGGAATTTGACTGTTTTTAAAAGTAGTGTACAAGAGTCCAAGGTTTTGTCAATGCAGATGCGAATGCACTGATTTAAAATCAAGGATTTTTGTCAGTTTTAGCCAATTGTCTGTTACGGAAAATACTTAAAATTTATGGAACATTTGCTGCATCAATTTAAGAAACTTCCGGATCTTCGGCAAGAGAATGGTTAGTGATAATGTCTTCGTCTTTTTCATTCTGCATTTTCCCTTATTGCTATATACACTACAGAAAAGATCTGCGAAAGTATTTACAAAATCCTCAAGGTCCGTGATCTCTTTATTTTTATAATAAAGATTACCTGGGATTCTTGTTTCAGTTCAGTCATAACATACGGAAGTTAAGATGAATCTAGATATACCACCAGTGTACGAATTAAATCATCAAATTTCTTATGGATTTTATCGTGAAAATGATCGCAAGCTTCATCGGGATCTATACACTTCAACAATAGCTCCCAATCTATGTCACATAGATGTACATATGACTGTAAGAACTCCCCATTTTTCAAAATTGTACCTTGAAGTAATGGGTTTCAGAAATATTACTAGAGGAACCGATCCCATTGCTATGTCGAATCTTGATGACGCATGATAGTAGATGTCCTTTATCATTAGGCAGTTGGCTTTTCTGATAAGTAAAAGCTAGTTTGTGAGTATTAGGTCGGAGCATTGACTGTTTCTGTTTTTTTATATTATTCACTTGCTTCACATTTGAAGATTGGTTCTGTATTTTAATATCATTAGCTTTTCTATCAAACACCAGCTGTTCTTGATGCAGGAGAAAGTATTTAGTTTTGAAATCCCAAAGATAATTAATCTTGTTTCGTATCGTTGAGGCACCGAGTGCATTAAGAACCGGTTCTTTCTGTAGAAGAGGATCCAGATTCATTTGGCATGACTTTATATTGATATCTATAGCCATAAATACCATTCCACCAATCAAACCCTGTCTAATATTCCTAAAACAATCATAGTAATTACAATCAAATAATTCGCTAGTTCATGAATTATCTGAAACTAAAGCTTCAGTTGACAAAGCTATTGCCCCAGGAAGCATTGTTCTTCCCTTATTCTGATGTTTAGTATTCTAATGTTTCAATAGTACCCAAGCTTCTGTAAACAATCCCTTCTGCATTATTGTTCCATACGGAGCAACTCTAACATTGTGGAGGTTTTCTTATTTTCTTGAATCCTTCCGCATTTCCGAATACCTTAAGGAGTTTTCTAGGAGCTTCTTCTTGAGGAAATATTTTTTTCATAGGTCTCAAAGAAGTTGGATTCTGTGAAATTTTACCAACTCTTTCCATGAAGGCCCCTGTCACATCTGGAGTTTCATCAATTTGTAATCTCTTATTTGTGACAAAACTGTACCCACTTTGATCAGAATTTTAAGCTGCGGCAGTGACGTTCTCCAGATCTCCAACGATCATGATTTTTCTTCCGTTTGTTCATCTCAGATAATTCTTCCACACCTTTAGACAAACTCTGTGATATTTGGGTACTTACTTTCTCAAAAATCTCCTCTAGGTTATGCATTTTTGCTGTGGTTTCTTCTATTTTCATTTCCAGGTAGTGATGCATGTCGAGCCGATAATTCTCGCTGCTCATTCTCGCTGCTCACCAGTGATCGATCGTTCCTTCTTTTTTTATTCCCCCATCAGACTTGGTTCTGAATTTGGCATTTTGCGGGAGCATACAAATTTCCTGTTGATGCAACTTCTAGAAGAAATAAATCAACCACTCAAGATATGGATAGCAAAATTCTGGTAATTTCACATTGTTTGATCAAGTCCTTTTTTTCAAGTTCGTCCAAGTTCAAGTTCAAGTTCGTAAGCTTTTCTATTGTGCATTCAAAATCATTAAAATCTACTTTGATCAGTGTTTAACGTTATTCAAGAGTTCTTTTTACGAGTTCGATCATATCCTCATAGCCATACGGATTTATAGATTTTTCCTTTAATGCGGGTATACTCCTTATCGACTGGTTGTTTCTCAGAGTAAAATTTAGGTCTCTATTCACACACGGGGAACCAAAATCTGGATCCACAGCACCTTGCAATTTTCCGATCAGCGAGTTTTGCACATTTTTCTAAACATTCTTGACGGTAGAAAAAGCCACAGTCTATAAGCTCAACCTCATTGTTATAGATGGGTTTTCTGCAGTATCCTCTAATACAAATTATAGGAACCATTGAAGTGTTATCTACATTGCTGATCATGTTATCAGTGTATAGCATGTTTGCTGAGAGCTGTATAGATTCTTAGCTATTCTTAACACAGTAATAAATAAATAACTAATGAAACAAATCAAAAACATTAACTAAAAGAATATACCACTCACTCACTGATGTCATTTTGAAGATGCTGGCGAAGTCAAGCGTAACAACTTCATGTTGCTTCAAGCGGGGAAACAATTTGACAAGATGTCAAACTTTCATTGTGGACAAAATGTATGAATGCATTTGAAGGTTATTATTGTCATTGATTACATGTTCCAGAATAATCAGATGTTCTCGAAGTGAGAGAGAAGTAATCAAAAGTAATCTACCAAATATGTTTAACATTCTCTTATTCCGGATAGTTGCAAATTGTAGTTTTCCTCGTTAGAAATTAATTAATTTATCCGATAGAAACTGTTTACTGGAAGCTTTTCTGTCCCCTTCATTCGCAGTTGGTATAAATTATGAAGCGTAATCATGATTAGCTACCAAAATGCGATGATCGTGAATACGATATTAACATTAATAATAATTAATATCTAATAATTATTTGGACAAGAGAAGTGTAAAAATTGTTAATGTGAAACGATTGGTGGATCCAATACGAATTTTCGTTCTTCCCAGCATCTTTATATGCACATTTACCAACAAAAGGGGCGTGTTTAGGGGAAAGAAAAATGTCTGCAAAATGTGCCAGGCGTTCTTCTTTTGACGTGATATACACCGCTTAAGGGATCTCACTTGCCCCGGTCTCCCCTATTTGCTCAGCTACATACTGCCTGTATAACGAGTTTTATGAGTTGTGTAAGATAAGTGTGAGCTGGATGAGAAAGAAATGAGTTATAAAGCACGACAGTCTACTTGCGGAGGAAATAAACTGACACCCGCTTGGGAAAGATAATGTTTTATTTTTCCAAGGAATTTTTTTTTAGGATTCTTCAGAATTTTTCTTAGATACATACTAATCCCATCAATGGGTAATTACCAAAATGTTTATATGTTAATGTTTTATGTCAGTCCAGGCTCGATTCCTGCTGCCAGAAATATTTCCGAATTGTTTTTTATTCATTCTATGTATTTTTCTGTTCATTAATTTATTGTTTTGTTTGGTTATAACCTATCACAATTGTAATTATGTTTCAAGCTTTCATTCTAAAGCTTTTATTTCTCAGGATAGAATTGATCAGGGAGCAATATCTGCCTCCTTTCCTGCAACCTCTACTCAGAGAAATCCAGTGGAACTGCTTCTCTTTTGAGAGAATCGTTATTGGTGGATTCTTTTCCTTCTCTTAAAGTTTTTACTCTTATTTTATGGAAGTTTCTGGAGTTTGAGGAAAGTAAAGGAAACTTGCAGATTCAGGAGGAAGAATGACGCTCAAAATTCATTGAATATCTACTGCAATATTTCTTTCATATTTTTTTTCTATTTCACTCGCTGAAAGAATAGCTTTAGATTCTAAATTTTTAGGTTCAGCCTTCTCAGTAACTGATCAGCAACGATTAAATTCTACTAAAAATGCGGAATTCAATTGGAAATGCCTCATAAGTATTTCAAGGCAAAAATTGAGAAAATATTCAGGCGCGTTTTTGAGAATTTTATGGTAGTTTAACATTCCTCTTTTTTTGTCTGCTATCATTTTCAAGTCTATTTCTCTCCTCATCGCTAATGTCTATGATGTTCAGCTTTCTCTTGTGTGATTTTTTCTTTTCTTTGTATGCTGCCTGCATTTGATCACTAAACTATGCATCACCATACATTCTTCCTACAACCGCAGTACCACACACTCCAGTCGCATTCCTAACAATGACATCCTCGATCGTAGCCGATGCGCCCTCTATATTTTTATTGTCTATTAACGCCTTTCAAGTTGCGTCATCTATGCGTTCCTTTATCATCTTCTGAAAATTCATTCGCACTTCCGGTTTCTGTGAGTTCTCAATTTCGATTCTTTATTTTAGTAACTAGAAGGTAATGATCAGTATTGCTTTCAGAATTTCTCATGACCTTTGTATCTTTTACTAGCTCACTTAGTCTTTCATCCGCAGTAACGAAGTCGGTTATACTGTGGCTATCTCCTCCACACCAAGTGTACATACGACTTAAAATTTTTACAATACAGTAGTAAATTGAACTATTTGGTTAAAAAATTGACAGTTTGGATAAAATTAAGTATTTTGGTGGAAATTTTTATTTTTAGATGGAAAATTTGAATCTTTTTTGGAAATGAACTTTTTGTAGAAAACTCGTCTTTGTGGCTTGAAATTTCAACTGACTTTACTCTCAGGTTCCTTTACACCTTGGCTCATCGACCTCCCTGTTTCTCCAATTTAGACTTTGCCACAACAACAATGGATTTTATATACTCCCGGATTAATAAGAAGTGCCTTTTTACCTTCAGTGTTGTTGAGAAGCTGTCCTATTTTCGCAGGTGGTTTAAATATGGTTTGGATGTTGTGTTTGTTAAGAATTTTTTCTATTTGTTCTGTGATACCTTGAATGTAGGGAAAGATGGTGGTCGTTTTTCGCTCTCTTTCTTTAGTCGGTTGTATTGACTTGTTTTTTAAGTGTATTTTCTTATTGCTTTATCAATTTGTTTGTTTGTTTAATCGTTTCTATTAGGATTTGTTTAACATTTTGTAATTCCTTTTGTAAGTTATCAGCTGAAAAGGGGGGTCTACGAGACCAACATGCCGCACCCTGGTTTCCTTTGTCACACGCATGATAATTGCACTTTTTTTGATTTTCAAACATAATGGAAACAGTTTTACTGAGAAATAGCTTCAAGGGAAAGAAGGGAATTATTAACACAACATGAATGGGCAACGAAAATTACAAAATTTGGCTTCTTTGTACCACATCATTCTCCATTAATGAGAATCCTACATCACATTACTCAATTTTGAAGAAAACGGTATGAAGGATATCTTTTCCTCATTTACCATCATTCCCAAACTTTTTATCGAGACATTTCAACCATTTCTTGTACTTGTATAGTGTAGTTGCTCGAGAGAATTGCAGCATCATCGAATTAAACGTCGCGTGTTCACGAAAGTTGTCTCTAGTGAATTACAAGACGAACCAGGAAGAGTAGTATCGTGTAGGGTGTTTTTATTATGAGCGAGGCGCACTTTGCGCGAAACAGCGTGGGGCAATTAGGTGCCCGCCCGGAGAGCAGCAGAAAACGTGGTGAACGAAAACACCTGTTTTTTACTTTTTCTCAGCTCATCCATCCTAGGTAAGAACTAGGAGTGTCAGGGCTGAGACTGGGTTTCTGCACCGATAAGGGATCGTCTTTTCATTCATTTTGTCATTTTGGGAAACACGTCATACTAAATGAACAAAGGCAGTAAAAAACGAGAAGGGTAAAAAGTGGCACTCTCTATTTTTACCCCTTCTTGTTACGGATTTTCTCAAAGTCAAAATGAAAGCAAAATTAATTGATGCCAGATACTATTAAAGGTTTTGCAGCCTTTGAAGAAAGGAAATTAGTAGTGTATTAGCAAATCAATTTTGGATGCATCATTCTTTCCTTATAGGAAAAACACCATCTAGGTGTCGAAATCGGTCAAAGAATTCAAAAAAGTGTCAATAGTAGCAAAAATTTGGAAAAGTAGTGAACAAATAGCCATTATCTAAATATTAGTTCGAGGGGCTAACAATTTTTTAAATGCAACATACAGTACAAATCTCCCCTGAATCCGCGTGAATTTATTTAGGGCTGTTTGAAAAAACTTTTGAAAATTCACGGAAAACTCGTAAATATTCTCAAATAATTAATAATCCCTACAAATACCTAGGAATCTTATAATTTCTTATACAATCCTATGAATCCCTTGCATTTGGTGAAATCTAGGGAAATCTTTAAAATTCTTGAAATCGGTATAAATTCTTAAGTATCTCTAAGTTCTTTGAAATCCTTTGAAATCCATCTAAATTAATAAAATCTATTGAATTCGGTGAAATCACTAGTAATCCAATGAAAATTTAATGAAATTCCGTAAGTCGTAAAACGTCTTTACATCTGCAATATCTTTCACTTCAAAAATTATGAAATCTTTCAGGTCCTTTAAAATCCCATAAAATCTGAGAGACCCTTGACTTGTTTTCAACTAGCAGGGTTCGTTTTGTGTCTATAATGCCGGGAATTTATCCGGCAATATGCTTCTATACATTATGATTTTGAAGACTTCAGAATAAGAAGGAACTTCTTAAAATTTCTTGAACTCCCTTGAAATCTTTGAGATTCTCTGAAATAATTTCAAATCTTTTAAAAAACTCTAGAAGCATTGAAACATCTTAAAATAGTTAAAAATTGTTGAAATCATTCAAACCCCTTTGAAGCTCATTGCCACCTACTAAAGTCATTGAAATTTCCTTAAATTTTCAGAAATTTTTTGAAATTATTTGAAATCTAATGGAATTGTGTAAATTTTTCAAGTCCTTGGTGATCCTGCAAAATCTCGTGCGTCTATTACCATCCCTAAATATCCCTTGAAATATTTTTAAATCCCGTGAATTATCTGAAAATTTATAATATCTCTTGAAATTTCACCACAAATTTTGAAAATTTCGAACTCAGAAGAAACTTCTTAAAATCTCTCAACATGTCATGAAATCTATGAAATTTTCTGAAATTCTGTTGGATCTTTTGAAAAACTCAAAAGTATTAAAACCTCATCAAATACTTCAAAATCGCGGAAATCAGTTAAAATCCTTCAACGCACTTTGAAATCTCATATTTTTGAGCATCCAATTTTTATACCATAAAATATAAACCCCATTTATTAACCATTCAGGGGAAATGTTTGACCCATTTAATGTCTGGTAGCAGACAGCCGTGTGTACCGTATGGTTCATAAAGTTTTGATGTCCATCTGGCGTAAAATTACTGTCCTTCAATTGCCTCAGTCATGATAAAATTTCAAATCCTTTTTTTTTCATTAAATCTGTGAAGACCCAAGGCACGATTTCAGCATGGAAAAACTTTTTGTGTTACGTACGACGATAAAAAAGTCTCTTAACCACCCGTTCCGGCGAATATTTCATTCGTATACCTGTTCGAGGCTAGTAACGGCAATAAGGACGATAAAGAGTCAAGATAAAGTGATATGATATGGTAGCTACATAGCCATATCGTTTTTATTATACAGTTAAGGTGAGATTTCATCATGCTTTAATTTGTATCAGTGGATCATCCACTACTGCCTTGTATGGAGGATTATTGCTGCTAATCAAATTTTTACGTTTAATTTTCACTCAGTAAACATAAATTAAAATTTATTGAAGTTCAAAAATATTATTGGTTGATATTGCACAAAACATTTTGTCATTGAACAAATTGTTTGATTTGAAAAAATTTGTGTATTATGAAAATGTGGAACAGAGTGGCTACAAAACTTCATTTTTCAAATTCCCTGATTTTTCCGTGACTGATTTTTCGTTTTTCCTGATCATTAATATTGAAAAGACAAAATTCTAATCGTGTAACATTTTTAATACAGAATTTTTTTTTTTAATTGAATAACACTATTCTAAATTCAAATTGATAAATTTTTAATTCATTATTCTCGAGGCATTGGTAGTGTTCAACCCATGAGTTCATTTTTTATCAATATGTAACTTAAGTGATATTTTCATTTTAAAGAGTGACTATACTCACTTTATCAGAAAAAAGTGACTAAAATGTAGTTAAAAAAAAAGTGACTAGAAGTGACTATATGGAAGTCCTGATTATTCTTGGCAGTTACTTAAAGTGCTTTTCAAAAAAATCCCTGTCTTTTGAAATTTTTCTTCATATCGCTGACTTTTCCTGAACAAAAAAATCCCTTTTCCCTGATTTCCAGTTTTTTCCTGACCTGCGGCCACCATGTAAACGTTCACCTAAAGCAATTTCGCCTTTGATTGAATTTTCTTTCAAATGTTCCACCTTGCAAAAATTTGTGTCGTTATTCAAAAATCTTTGGCTTTTGTGAATTATTATTTCATCTGCAGACTCATCGCATATTTACTCTTTTTGAAATTTTTTATATCCGTTGATAAAGAATATTTCATATTTTTACGTCTTTCAGCACCACTGTGCATGGTTTAAATAAAATAATAATTAATCTGTATTTTTCTGTAAAATTCACCAGAAGCCGCGTATTTTCAGGTCCCAATATATTCTCTTTGATTCTCTCGTGGTTTTTATTTTTACTTCCTTTTGAATTATTTCATCCGTAGGTTCAAAACCGCGGTTTCAGAAAATTGCGTACTTGAAACTTTGTTTTTCATGCATGCATACAATTTTTTTATTCATCTGTACTTTCAAACAAAAAATTGAAAATACTTGAGAAGACTCATGAAGGGAACTTTTCAAAATTGTATAATAATGAGTATATATGTATATATATGTATATATATATATATATATATATATACAATATATATATTGAAAAATTGTAAATAGGTATTGCCAGATCATAAGAGGTCATCAAAGTTGGTTGAATAGGTCAGTTGGTGCATCTCGAAAACGCGAACTAATACATAACATATAGGCATGTCTTTTAAACATTGAAAAAGTTTTCCTCATATTTACAAGATAAACAGTATATTTTGAAAAATCATAAAAAAATAATTGCTGGATGGTTATAGGTCATGGAAGGTTGTTCAATGGGTCAATTGATGTCTCTAAAACGTAAACAAAATGCATGATATATAGTCGTGTTGTATTCCTAATATTCAAAAAAGTTTTCATCATATAAATAATATAAACAATATAATTTGAAAAATTATAAATAGGTACTGCTAGATCATAAGAGTTCATCAAAGGTTGTTGAATGATGCAGTCGATACGTCTCGGAAACGCAAACAAATACATCGTATAAAGTCAAGTCTCCCAAATCTTAAAAGAGTTTTGCTCAATTAAACAAGATAAACAATATATTTTGGAAAATCATGAAAAATTATTGCTGAATCATAAGTTATGGGCAGATAGTCAATATATCTATCGATGTGTCACGAAAACGCAAACAAAATACGTGATATACAGACATTTTGTCTTGCAAATATTGAAAAAATTTTCCTCATACAAACAAAGTGAGAAATATATTTTGGAAAATTATAGAAAGATATTGCTAGATCATAAGAGGTCATCAAAGATTGTTACCTAAAAAGATAAATTCCCAACAAAAAGTGACATAGTTTATATTATAATGAAAAAAGATGAAAACAAAAAAACAAAACAAAAAATAGTTGTTTAAAATGAATAAGACGAATTTTTAACAGATGAAGATTTTTTACTAAAAAAAGAAAATTTTCCCTGAATTGTTGAAACTGCAAGCCAAAAGACGAATTTTCTCGACAAACATTGAATTTATAAACAAAAAATAAGACTTCAGCAAGAAATAACTTTTCTACGAAACTGATGCCTTTTTAGCCAACAAAAATTAAATTTTAAACCAAGAAAATTAATTTCTTTTACCGAAAAAGGAGAATTTCTAACTTGAATGGATTAATCTTAAAAAATGGAAAAATTACATTTTCAGTTGAAAAATTAATTTCTAACAAAAAATAAAGACTTTTCCACTAAACGGATGAATTCTGTAACCAAAGACATGCCTTCAATAAAAAAAAAGAATTTTCAACAATGTAGTTTAAATTTTAACCAAGTAGTCGAATTTTCAATTCAAAAAGCTTACTTTTCAGCAAAGTAGTTAAACTTTCTACCAAAGAGATGAATTTTCAACTGAAAATTTCATTAAAAAAAACTCTTCGACAAAAAAAAATGATTTTTAAACAAAGTGATTGAACCAAATCTTTCAAACAAAATAGTTGAATAATCAAGCAAAGAAGAATGATTTTCAACCAAAAGTCGCATTTTGGTAAAAAAAGACATTTTTACAGAAGCGGATGAATTTATAAATCGAAAAGATAAATTGAAAAAGAATAGTTAAACTTTCGTTAAAAAATATCTAAGTTGACTTTTTATAATCAAAATATGTATTTTCAACAACAAAAAACAAGTTTCTACAAAAAAAATTGAATTTTCAATCCAGAAAGACGAATTTTCAACCAAAAGGGATGACATTTTAACAAAATTGTTGAATTCTCTACACAATAGTTGCATTCTCATCCTGAAAAGATGAAATTTCTCTCAAAACAGATGAATTTTTATTCAAAAAAGAAAAACAATTTCGAAAAATAGTTGAATTTTCATCCAGAAAAGATTCCAGCTGACTTTTCAAGATCAAAATATGAATTTTTTTAACAGAAATTAAGTTTCTACGAACAAGATTGAATTTTGTATCCAAAAAGATTCATTTTTTTTTAGCCAAAAAGGATAAATTTTTAACGAAATAGTTAAATTCTCTACCAAATAGGTGACTTTTTATCCATACAGATGAAATTTGTACGGAAACAGATGAATTTCGAATAAAAAAAGGACAATTTGTTTAAAAGTTGATATTCAATCCAGAAAAGTTTCGGTTCATTTTTTAACACCAAAATATAAATTTTAACCTAAAAGTAAATTTTTAACGAAATAGTTAAATTTTGAACAAAATAGTAGAATTTTGAACCAAAAGTATGACTGTTTGAAAAAATAGTTTTATTTTTAACCAAAATGTTGCATTTCTATCCAAGGAAAATTGACTTTTCTTCAAAAACAGCTTAATTTTTAATTTAAAAAAATTTTAAATAGTTGAATTTTCATTCAGAAAAGATCTCAGTTCTCTTTTCAACAACAAAATATTGAATTCAACCAAAATGTAAATTTTCTACAAACAGTTCAATTTTCAAGAAAACAGAATTTTCAACCAAAAATATGACTTAAAAAAATAGTTCTATTTTCAACCAAACAGCTGCCTTTGCATCCTAGAAATATGAAATTTCCATTCAAACAGATGAATTTTTGATTTGAAAAAAATTTTCGTAGTTGAATTTTCATCCAGAAAAAATTGCAGTTCTCTTTTCAACACCAAAATATTGAATTTAACCAAAAAGTAAATTTTCTATAAAATACTTAAATTTTCATCCAAAGATTCCAGTTCACTTTCCAACACCAAA
The DNA here is from genome assembly GCA_932178445.1 of Andricus quercusramuli. Taxonomy (NCBI): domain Eukaryota; kingdom Metazoa; phylum Arthropoda; class Insecta; order Hymenoptera; family Cynipidae; genus Andricus; species Andricus quercusramuli. Next base: position 27,557 of record CAKNXH010001383.1, read on the forward strand.
ATAATAGTTATTGTAAACTATGAGTTAATTTTCTGCTGGATAATCGATTTTTTCAACAAAAAGTATGACTCTTTAATAAGATTTTTAAATTTTCAACCGAACAGTTGCATTTTTGTCCAAGAAAGATGCAATATTTCTACTGAGAAAAGATAATCTTTAAAATTAAAAATACAAATTCGCGGAAAAAATATTTTCCATCCAAAAAAGATTTCAGTTGACTTATCTGTAACAAAATATAAATTCCAAACAAAAGGTTAATATTATACGAAAAGTGTTGAATTTTTAACCCCAGAAGGACGAATTTTCAACGAAACAGTTGAATTTGTAAAAAAAAATGTTTTTTCAATAGAATTGTTAAATTTTCAACCAAATAATAGAATTTATAACTAAAAAGATAATATTCGGAAGAAAGTTTTTGCGAATTTGTGAAAATTACGTACATGAGTGAAGGACCCCCTCCCCCCTTCCGTAACAAAATGTCTCCCCCCCCCCCTGAGCTGTTACGTTATTTAAGTATTGTCTCCAAACAGAATGATTTCTTCTCCTTCAAATTTTGTGAACACAAAAAAAATTCTAGTTTTTCGGTCTAGCTCAAAATCCTATCAGACCTGAAAATCAATTTCGAGATATGGTAAACAGAAACAAGTCAAATACTAGCACACATATGGATATTTTGTTTTTTAATTAAATTTTTTAGTTTATGTGGTCGAATAAAATCAAACAATGTGAAATAAGTGAATACAAAAATTTAGATCATCATAAAACTCCTTGTATGAGGGAGCAATTTGAAAATTTTTTGTTCGAGCCATACTATTCGGTAGGAATCTCAATTATCATCAGAGACGGTGATTATCGATACGTTGAGAAATTTAATCACACATACTGCGAATAATGGAAATCTGCAATATCGATCAAAGTTAAATCCTCTAATATAGAAAAATTATTTCTCCATACAGACTAGATGGAGATATAAATTCAAATTGATTAAATTCAAATTTATTCAACTGACCGGGAATCAATTTATCTGTTTGAATCCAATTGGAGTGAAAAGATAGAGATCCTTTTCTTCTGAATAAATTTGAATTTGATAAACTTTCATTTATATCTACATCTACTCTGCATAACAAAATAATTTTTCTGCATTAGAGGATTTAACTTTGATCGATATAGTAGATTTCCATTATTCACAGTATGTGTGCTGGATTTCTCAACGGATCGATAATTTCCATCTCCGATGATAAAACAGATTCATATTTAAATATTGATTGTGCAACCTTGCTAAATTAGCGTATATCAGAAAAACAGTATCTTTCTCTGATCTCTCTGTAGCTCAATAGGTTAGAGCACCTGACCGGAAATAAGTTGATCTGGTGTTCGAATCCAAGTGGAGTGAAAAGAGAGATCCTTTTTACTGAATAAATTTGAATTCACTAAATTCACTAAATAGTCTGTATGACGAAATAACTTTTCTGTATTAGAGGATTCAACTTTGATCGATATTGTAGATTTCCATTATTCACAGTATGTGTAATTGGAATTCTCAACGGATCGATAATTACCATCTCCGATGATAAAACAGATTCATATTTGAATAATGATTGTGTAACACCTTGCTAAATTAGCGCATATCAGAAAAACAGTATTTTTCTCTGATCTCTCTGTAGCTCAATTTGTTAGAACAACTGACCGGAAACCAGTTGATCTGGTGTTTGAATCCCAGTGAAGTGAAAAGAGAGAGATCCTTTCCTTCTGAATAAATTTGAATTCAATAAATTTTAATTTATATCTACATCTAGTCTGTATGACCAAATAATTTTTCTGTATTAGAGGATTTAACTTTGATCAGTATTGTAGATTTACATTATTCACAGTATGTGTGATTGGATTTCTCAACGGATCGATAATTACCATCAGCCTCTGGTCACTAGTATAGCCAAACTTGAAGTATCATATCCTGATCCCGCTCTGAGACACCGCTAGACGGCGCTGCGATTTTCCCTCTCCACACTCCTTACACGCTGACCGAAAAGTGGCGCGTCATTTGTTTCAAATTTTGAATTTGACAGTTATGCCGGTAAATGTCAACAAATTCATTCAAGTGTGTACTAGATTGTCCATCAACCCGTCGGGAAAAATCGCATCACTTTCCTGTAGATGGGCAAATCGGATTGGAGTGGATTGAAGCTACGGGTAATCCACATTTGCTAGAGCTAAACTACGCACAGGTGTATCAAAATCGATACCGAATTTGTTATTTACACTTTCAGCAAGAAGATTACGTGTGCGGAGTGAGAAGAAATCTAAGACAAGGAGCTGTACCTTCATTGCTGCTGCCTGCAAAACCGAAAAATGCTTCTTGTAAGGAAACTGGTGATCAACAGATCGATGTGGAAGAGAAGGAAAATTCGTCAGCCGAAGTCAATGTTTCTTCATCAACAACAGAATTTTCACCAATTACTTATCGCAATTGGATTTCCAATTCGCCAAAACATGGTTCTTTTCGACGGAGCTCTCTGCTTGCAGCTGATGAAACTACTGACTCAGTTTCCTTATTAACGTCCGAATTAAAAAAGGGTAAATTTTCAAGCAAAAACCTTCTTTCGGAAGCACCAAAAGAGACTCTTAATAATGATAAAGTTGAGACAACTGAAAACATGGTACCTGAATCTACTCCGGGTTTTAATTTTGAGGACGAAAGTGTTCAAGATGTGACACTTCTTGAAAACTTGGGGACGGCACATATCAATGAAAAAGCTGAAGATACTCGTACCCCGAAATCTATAAACTGCAGATCTTGTAAACGCTTAGTGTGGAAAAGAACAGAATTGGACGAAAAAACACGAAAAATGTATCAGGAGGTGTTAGAAGCAAAGAAAGAGCGCGATAATTACAGAACGAAAAGTTTGCGGTATTTTGTTTTGTATATTCCTTAAAATATGTTCCAATTCTAAAGTAATACACAAAAATTTTATAAACATATACACATATATCACCGCAAATATCCCGGTAATTTAATTAATATGAAGAATTCCGAAGAGTCTTGATATTTTGCTTCATAGAAACAATTTCATTTTCATAAAGTATGTAAACAGAATTTCATTCACTTTATTCAAAATTATTTGTTGTTGTTACCAATTCTATTTTTTTCACATCTTGTTGTTTGTATAATTTTACTTTCATTTGTACTAGTTGCTTTACAAGTGTATATTAGGTTGGTACAAAAAACCTTTTTCAAGCTAGAGTGCAAGACACCTAAACCAAAAGTTTCTATTTCCGGAAAAAAATGAGTACTCTTCGATTTACGAAAAATTGTACTGATACTTCAGGATTTGATCGAAAGTCGCCAAGTTTTTCAGGGATTGAAGAAAAGTGTTTACGGAATGAAACTATATCTACTTATTTCATTTTCAGCCCACCCTTACCGCCCACGATGCCCCGAATATGAACCAAAAATAAAAAAACTGTATTTAAACGTATTATTGGAAATTTGCAATGAATTAATGAATGTAACTCATTTAAACAATGATTTTTTTCAAAGAATGTAAAGAATAATCATCTTTCCTGAATGGAGTATAATATTTAATCATTGGTTGAAATAATAAATTTTGTTAAAAGCATGATGTGATTATTCAAACAATTAATTATTGTTTATTTTCAAAGTTTCTGAAAAGCGAGCAAGAGTATTCTATGCTTCTTATTGATAAATAATTACATAATTTTGACACTTTTCTCCTAATATTTAACAAATTTTTATTTCTTGAAACAACATTCATTTGCTCAAGCAGTTTCCTTTTGAAAACGTCAAAATAATATGAAATAGAAGACAAAATTATTCATCTAAATTTTAATTCATCATTCAAATAAATCATATTTGTTTAAACAATTCAAAAATTGTTACCATTATATATTTTTCCATGCAAAATACAGTCAGAATAATAGTTGTATGTGGTCTATTTCATATTATTTTTTTTTCAAATTCTCTAAAAACAACTGCTTGAGCATATGAAAATTGTTCAAACAAAAACAAATTTATTAAACATTAGTAGAAAAGTATTGGAGTTATCTAAATATTCAACAACAAGTAGCATAGGATAACAATTTGAGAAAAAAGGCTCATCTCTGGTTCGATTTTTACAAAATTTGAAAATAAACAATAACTAATTGTTTAAATAATAACGTAATGTTAAAAAAATTATTTTTTTTTAACAATGACCAACTATTATATTCTATTCAGAAAATACGATTATTTTTTACATTGTTTGGGAAGCAATCATTGTTTAAATAGGTTACATTTATTAAAACATTAAAAAATTGTTTGAAAACTTATTGTACGTGTTGATATTGGAATTCTGAAAAAATACGGATTCCTTTTTTCCAGAAATAGACAATTTGGCGAAGGGGGGGTGTCTTGCCTCTAGAGTAAAAAAATTTACAATGCATTTTTGGACCACCCTAGTGTATATAATATATTTAAAAAATTTAGGCATGCCTCACTAAATATGTGCGTGATACATTCACGCTGCTCGTGAAAAGGGCTGTACAGTGTACACACTAGATTATAGGTATACTCCAAATTTATTAACTAATTAATATATAGGTACGCAAATCGAATGAGGAAGATTTCGGCGATTGTACAGGCCCAAGAATTTAACGTGCACTTAGAAAAACTAACCACACTTCAGAGACACTTCGTTAGCATGATATTACGAAATTCCAATAGATCAAAAAATGGTCAACGATATACGCCGGATGAAAGGCTTTTATGTCTCTCAATTTACAACAGATCAGCATCTGCATATAGATATTTATGTACTTTTTTGCCAATTCCGACTCCAAGAAGAGTTCGACAGGTACTAACTCAGATTCGTTTGGATTGCGGCGTTACAAAAACAATGACAGATTGTTTGAAGGAAGCAGCAGACCGTATGGTCGATGAGTTGGACAAGGTGTGCGTACTGATGTGGGACGAAGTTTCCCTAAAACTTCACCTGCAGTATTGCGCTGAAAAAGATAAAATTATTGGACTCGAAGACTGGGGCACGAACCGCACTCCCAAGTACGCCGACCACGCACTCGTCTTTATGCTAAGAGGTATAAAAACTGGATGGAAAATTCCGCTTACGTATAATTTTTGTGCTGCTCAAACGACACATGGACAACTAACTCGGTGCATTAAGGACGTTGTACGTGCAGTCACAGAAGCTGGGTTTATTGTCGCAGCTACAGCATGCGATCAGGGATCTTCAAATATGAAGGCAATTAAGTCGTTGCAATTGGAGACAAACAAAATTAGAGAGAAGAAAGGAATTCAGAAGCGTAAGTTCGTTCTTTAATGTTATCTGCTTTTTTTTTCTTTGAAATACGTGTGCCTTGATAATCATACTTTAACTTTTTTCAGATTGGACTATTCTGATCGACGATGTTGAAATCGTACCGCTCTACGATGGACCGCATTTGTTAAAGTGTATACGAAACAATTTTCTAACGAAGGATATCGAAATAGATTTTGATAGACCCAGTTTAAAGGATGAGGATAGGAAGTTTGCTTCCTGGAAGGACATAATCACAGCCTATGAAATAGATGTGTATTCTTCTTTGTTGGAACGACATGTACCAGATTTAACAGAACAGCACGTGTTTCTGGACAAAATCAACAAAATGAGAGTCAAATTAATGATGCAAGTTTTTAGCAAAAAACTTTATTGTTTTGTTGACGTCCTTGCAAGATCAGGAGGTAATATTTAATATTTGTTTATTTTCAATTTAGTTTATTTTGTGAGATGTACGAATTCCCTTAACAAATTTGATATATTCAATTATTTCAGTTCCTTTCCATTTTTAGGATCATTCAAGACAAGCATTGGAGAGAAAAGTATGCCAACTGAGGGAATTCATACGGCCTTTATCTTGCAATTGATGAATGGTATCGCAGATGGAATGAACGGCGTGAGCTACGGCGACGATCAACGGCGACGAAACCTCGTATCACGACGAATTTTTTTCCAATGCAAGGAAACTGTTGAAGAACATGCTGTTTATTAACCCTGTGACTCGAAAACCTGTGAAAACTGCTATCCCATGTCTACGAAACTTAATTGATACGTTGCAGGGTTTCAAATTATTGTGGAAAAAATTAAAATCACTTGGGTTTAAAAGTTTTGATACGCGAAACATAAATCAGGATCCTTTAGAAAATTTTTTCGGGAACGTAAAGAGCCCTGATTTTAGATCCAATAAACCGACATGTTACCAATTCGAGGCGATATTCAAATCTTTACTCATAACTAATCTAACGTCCAAACATTCACCCGGTTATAATTGTGAAGAAGATACCGGAGAATTTATTCTTTCAGATTGTAAAACTTTACTTAGTGGTACTAATTATTTACCGGAGGAAGTAGACAACGAGGAGTACGGTGACAATTTGCAAAATGAATTATATCAAATTCCAGAGAACGATAACGTTTATAGCTACTCGGGTGATGTAATCAAGTCCTTGCAAAGAAGTCTGCCTTCAATTAAATCATGTTCCGATTGTTTAGACAGTTTTTAAAAACCCTCCCTTCAGAGGCGTCAAAGTACTGTCTTTAGAGACTTACACTTACACGCTAAGCGTCTTCTAGGTAGCATTTTTGCGAGTAATATATCTTACACTAAAATTGGCTTTAAATGTGAACGCCTCTTCCAGCGTAGACTTACTTTCTCGTTTTTTACATGTAATGAGCACAAAACGGAGGTTTTTAAAATTTTCAAAAAAATTTGCATTCAAAAACATTGTCAAGCTTTCTTAACGTACATCAATCGAGTTTTTCGAGGGCGAATTGTGCCTAAAAACATCAGCCGACTTTGTTTACCAGTTAAAGTAGCTTTTGAGTGCTACTTAAAAACGATTCGCAAAGATAAACGACCGAGTATAAGAAATGAAGCGAAACTCGCACCAAAAAAACCGGAAACTGAACCTGAAAATGTAACACCCGAAATGGAAAAAGGGAAGCGCGAACTTGAAAATACGAAATACAAAGTAAACGGAGAGAAAAAAGCAAAACTCGAACCGAAAACCGCGAAGTGCGAACAGAAAAAACGGAAACTCGAACTGAAAAATGCGAAACCCAAACCGAAGAGACGAAAACTCGTCCAGAAAGATGTAAAACTCGAACCAAAGAGACGTAAATTTAACCGGAAAAATTCAAAAACTGACGCAAAACGTAGCGTTAAAAGTAAAAATTTTGAAAATTTTAATGGAAAACCTAAATAAAATTGATTTCAAAGTAGTTAAGGCAACTGCTATAAAAAGAAAACTTAGCGTTCAAGATTTGGAATCAAAACTCGGAAAGTTCAAAACAAATATAAAAAAATAAATGGAACTTGAAACACTTAATATATAAACTTATTGAGTTTCTGTGGAAACAGCACATGACTGCTGGAATTCAATTATTATAAATAAAAAATATAATAATGATGATACATAATGATAATGATCATAATGAAATTATTATAAATGATTAATTTTCTTAAATTATTGGGATTTATAATAAACAGTATAAAATTTACTAAAATACGAACCCTATAGGGACATTTCAAGAAATATAAATCCCTATCTCAAATAACAAATTTTGCATGCAAATTGAAGAATAATCACACAGAAATATTTTTTATTTCATTTTTCAAAGTATAGACCGAAATTTTTATTTTTTCGGAAGCATCGAAAAATTGTTCGTCAATTATACTTATGAATATTTCATTTAACTATTACTTTCAATTGTAATTATTAGACGGTAACATAGTTGTAAATAATGTCCATATTTAATGTCAACTGATTCTAATGTACACTTCATTCAACGTCATTTGCAAATACTGATAAAGTAAGAATAAATACCACTTGGAACTGTGAAATAAGCTTTCATTATTTTACTGCTAATTCTTTATAAAACACTTTTTTGTTGAGAATCCAAAAGAAAAATAGCGAGAAATTCATCAATAATTATTTTGATAATTATTCATGTAATTTTATTTTTTATTTCTTCGTTTCTTATAATTTGATTCACTTTTGAACTTAATTTTAGAATGTATATTATTATTATTATTATCATCATCTGAGGGATCCGAAATACCGCCAGGAGGCGCCACCGGCGACTATCGTCCTTCATTTTTCAGGATTGAGTGACCAGAGGCTGATTACCATCTCCGATGATAAAACAGATTCCTATTTAAATATTGATTGTGTAACCTTGCTAAATTAGCGTATATCAGGAAAACAGTATCTTTCTCTGATCTCCCTGTAGCTCAATTGTTTAGAGCACCTGACCGGAAATCAGTTGATCTGGTGTTCGAATCTCAGTGGAGTCAAAAGAGAGAGATCATTTTTTCTGAATAAATTCGAATTTTATACATACTATCAGGGTATACTAGGCTAATTGTTTCTCGAATTTCTAGGCATGTTCAGAACACGGTTTATTAACGAAAACATAGTTGGAAGGCAAGAAGCCATCTGCTAATTATGTATCCTTTGTCGCATTCCAGGAACTAGTTGATTTAGCTCCACGCGGCACGGCAAATGTGCATATAGCTTGATCTATGATGCACCTGTGTCCTAAGATAAATTCAGGGACGGTAACTTTTGCGACCACAATCCGTACTGAGAATATTAGTGTTAGTAATCTTCGCATACTATCCTTAAACAATAAAGTCCAGATTAGTAAAGCTGAAAATTAATTTAAGAATACTTTGGAAGAGTTTTATAAATAAGCAATTGATTCGTTGTCCCGGGTTTCGAAAATACAATCAGGCTGTCCCAAATATATCATTTTCAAAATTTCCTGATTTTTCTCTGAACAATTTTTTCATTTTCGCTGAATACTAATATTCAAAGACGAACTTTTTTATCTTCTAACGTTTGTATTGTAGAATATTTTTAAAAGAGAATAAAAAAATAAAATTTCAGATCAAAATTTAAGAAATCATTTATCTCGACCAAAAAATGATGACTTTTTATCATAAAAGATGAACTTTTAATCCAAAGGGATGAATTTGAAAAAAAGCAATTGAATTTTTGACATAAAAATATGACTTTTCGAGAAAATTGTTAAACTTTCAAAAAATTGTTCGAATTTCCAATCAAGTTATTGAATTCTTAAACTAGGAAGATGAACTTGGAACCAAATGTTCGAATTTTAAATCAATAAAAATTGAACAGTTTGATTTTCAATAAAATAATGAAATTATCATCAAAGAAGTTGAGTTTTTAACCAAAAGATGGATATTAAAACAAGAAGAATAGTTTTCGACAAAATATTACAATTTCTAACAGAATTGTTGAATTTTCAAGCAAAAAGATGTTTTTTTATCCAAAAATATTAACTTTCTATCAGAAAAGACGAATTTTCAACAAAATACATGCATTTTTGTATAATTAGTTGAATTTTCAACTGAAAAAAAATAATTACCAGCCAAAAATGAAAAAGTTAAACGCGCGGTAAAGAAAATTTATTATTGAACTGGAAAAAAACACACAAATTAACAGAAAAATAGTCGAATTTTTAACCCAAGTTATGAATTTTAGAATGAAATGACGGATTTAAAAAAAAACGAATTCCAGCAATTAAAGATTTCTGAGTGAAAAAGTGAAGAAAAGTTTATTCAAATTGTTGAACTTTCAAGACAAGAGACGAATTTTCTGCAAAACAGTTGAATTTTCAAATCGAAAATATAAATTAACAAAGAAATTCAAGTTTCAACCAAAAAAGACAAAATCTCATACTAAAAACATCAGTTCACTGCTAGAAAAGAAAAGTTTCGACAAAATAGTGAAAATTGAAAGTAAAGAGAAAATTTTTTGACTAAACTTTTGAATCTTCAACTAAAATGATTGAATTTAGAGTTCAAAAGATTAATTTAAAATGAAAACTACTAATTTCTGAAGAAATTTTTAAAACTTTTAACCGAACAGAATAATCTTGAAAAAAAAATTTAACGAAGTAGTACAATTTCTTTCCAAGTAGTTGTATTTTCGATTAGAAGAGATCAATTTCCCAAGATTAGTGAAACTTTCATCAAAAGTAGTTCAATTTTCAAACAAAAAATATTGATTCCCAACAAATAATGAAATAGTAGATATATAATAATATTTCAACCGAAAAAGACGACTTTCTGAAAAAATAGTTGAATCCTCAACGAAGAAGGTTAATTTTCAACCAAAAAGTTTCATTTTCGTCCGAAAACGCTGAAATTTCTATTAAAACAGATTAATTTTTAAGCCAAGAAGCTTAAGCTTTCTCTTTCCATACTTTTCCTCCCCTACTCCTCCTACTTCAACTCCATTTCCCCTACTTCAACCCTATTTCCCCTACTTCAACCCCATTTCTCCTACTTCAATCACATTTTCCCTAGTTCACCCTTCTCCTCTCTACCCTCTACGAACTTCTTCCTCCACTACTTACCCCTCTCCACACTTCTCCAGCTAAAACCTCGCTTCCTCTACTTCCCTTCCTAGCTATCGCTTCCCCTTCCCTACTCACACGCACTACCCTGCTAACCCTATCTTCACTTCCCTTACAACCCTTCCTCACTTCTGATCATTTCACCTACTTCCCGTCACTTCCTCTAATTGCCCTGCCTTATTCTTTCTCATCCTCTTTACTTACCCTCTCCTTATTCCTCCTTTAACTCTCTGTTTCTTTTTACCTTAATTTTCTCTACTTCTCCTCCCCGCACTTTCCATACTTCCATTCCACTTTTTACCCCTGCTCATCTCCCTACAGTTCTTCTACTTCCCTTCTCCTAATATCCCCTCACTTACCCTACGTCCAGAGTGAACTTCTTTGCTTTTACATGGCTTCTTCTTCTCTACTTCTCCTCCCCGCACTTTCCATACTTCCAATCCACTTATTAACCCTACTCACCTCCCTACAGTTCTTCTACTTACCTTCTCCTAATATCCCCTCACTTACCCTACGTCCACTCTCCTAATTTTCCCTTACTACTCCCCAATACCACACCTCTCATTTCCCTCACTTCTACTCCACTGATTTACTCTCAAGACTATCCTCATTTTTCCTACTTCCACACCTCTCATTTTCCTCCCTTCCCCTTCCCTTATTTTTCCTAATTTCCCCACAACTTATTTCCGCTTATTTACCTCACTTCTCCAATTCTCATTAATATTTTAAGAATATTAAAAAATGAGAGTAAGGTTTTTAATTTGATAGGAAGAATGAATTGCGGTGGAAAATTAGATATAATTCAACATCAGAACATGCAGAGCGCATAACTCAGAGGACGTGTACATCGTTCTGAGCATGCGAATCGAGCATTGTTTCAAATGCTGTACTAACTAAGGTACCTCTGTATTGCAGCCGATGCTGCTCGCGTATAGGTCTTAAGTATATTCTACAGCAGCATTGCACAGTCGGGAGTTTTGTCGGCCTCCATTAGGAACTATCGCACGTACACATCTGGCATTTAGTTTGATTGTCCGATAAGAAAAATTCCCTCTGGCTTCGCGTCGGGTCGCGTCGGTGCGCTGGATCCTGATACACCCCTCCCACAAGAAAAAGCGCATTTAATCCTATTTCCATACATTTACCCCCTCTGAATTCATCTAATATCTCTTAATTTGAAGGAAAAAAATAAATATTAAGGGCATCACATTGAAACGTGCATTACGTTGGTTCAACCTCCCCCTTCTCTACACCACCTACATTTCCCAGTTTACCTTCCCCTGCCTTCACTCTTCGCACCACTCCTTCCCCAACTTCTTCTTCACTGCTTCCTCCTCTTCCCGTATCTACATGTTAACACACCACTTCCCCTAACTCCCTCCCATAGTTCTCACATCCCCACGCCTACTTTCCCTAATTTTTTATTATTTTCCCTACTTCCCCGTAATTATACTCACTTCCCATCCGTGTTTCTCCTCACTTCATCTAGTTTTCAAATTCTTCATTACCCCTCAGGAGCCCTAGTTCTCAACATCTCCCTTCCTCTTACCTCCTCATCACAATTTTTTTCCACTTCCCCACCTTCTCGCTTTACATCCTCCTCACTTTCCCACCACTCATTTTGCCTCTTCATCAATACATCATTGCTTCTCTCTTCCTCTATTCCATCTACTCACCCTCCCCTCACTTTCCAATCCCTTATTTTCCCTACTATCCCTCTCCTAATTTTCCCTCACACCCCTTCATGTCTCCTCTCTTCCTTTGCTTTCGGTCTATTATTTCCTTCACTTTCTATTTTTTTATTATTATTTTTTTTATTATTTCGTTAAAAACTTAATTATTTTGTTCAAATTTCAAGAATTTTGTTAAAAAGTCACTCTTTTTGGCTAAGAATTCAACGATTCGCTTGAAAATTAACTGTTTTATTGTAAAATTTATCATTTCGGGAGAAAATTTAATGGTTTTTATTAAATTCGTCTTTTTGGCTTAACCATTTGAAAATTTGGTTTATAATTCTTCCGTCGATTCTGGATGAATTCACCTCTTTTTGCTTCAAAATAAAAATATCTTTTTTTGTAGAAATAGCTATTACATTTTTCGTTGAAAATCAAAATAATTGGATCAAAATTAAACTAATTTGTTAAAAATTCATCACGTTAGTTGAAAATCCGTCTCTGGTTGAAAGAATACCTACTTTAATTGAAACTCTTCATTTTGGGTTGAAAATTGCAAAAATTTGTTGACATTTTTTATTTTTCTCGAGTCTGAAATATTTTTCGTTAAAATATTAATCATTTCCTTAAAATTTCGTCTTTTTTGATAAACTCAACTTTTTTTGCTTCAAAATAGAAATATTCTTTGACTAAAATATAAATTATCACATCATTCGTCGATAATTAATCTTTTTCGTTTGAAAATTCAACTACTTGGTTAAGAGTAGACCTACTTTGTTTAAATTCGTTTTTTTTTTCATTTATTTCAAGTATCAGCTACTACATTTTTTTGTGAATTTACGTTCTTTTTGAAAAGTCTACTTTT
>CAKNXH010001383.1:40540-53812 GCA_932178445.1 Andricus quercusramuli
ACTACATTTTTTTGTGAATTTACGTTCTTTTTGAAAAGTCTACTTTTTGATTAAAAAATTCAACTGCTCTTTAGGAAAATCATCCTTTTGGATACAAAATTTGGTTAACGATTTTTTCTTCCTTACCTGCAAATTTTTTTCTGGATGAAAAATCAACTATTCTGCTGGATATTCGTCTTTTTTGTATAAATTTAACTGCCTTTGATTTAAAATTTAACACCTTGATTAAAAGTTGAACCACCTTATTTTTAAATTAATTTTTCTTATTGAAAATTCATCTCCTTCATTAAAAATTTTACAATTTTGTTGAAAATTTGTCTTTTTGGATGCAAATTAATCTTCTTGTTTAACCATTTGAATAAAAATGCATCTATTTTTCTTAAGTGCAATAGTTTTATTAAAAATATTAAGAATTTAATGCGATTTAGTTTGCATTTTTTATAAGTACCTTAAATAGTTTTATTTAAAAAAATTTTCAGATAGAATTCATTCATCTACCGGGTCCAGTTTCTTAATTGTTATCGAAGATCTTCCTTGAATCTTTAAAATTAATGAATAGATAATTCAAGAAATATTTGTAATAGGTATCATAAAAAAGTACCCCTTCCTGAGGGTTTTCTTTTCTAAATGTTCTTAATTTTCGATTTTGATTCTAAAAAAAAAAACAATTATCGATTAAACGTTTCCCAGGGGATTTTTCAAATTCAAGAAGAAAAAAAGGGGAGAAGGGAAAAGAGGGGATCTGTGATACCTGAACTTCAAAAGCTTTGAAAACCCATAAGAAATCTGAAATCGGGTTTTAAATTGAAATTGATCCTTTCCGGGAAAATGTGAACTTTCAGGGCTATAACGGGATTGCATATTAAATTAATATATGCCCGCACGTATAAACTTTGCATATCTTTCAATTTCGAGAGCAACTTTACCATACGCCCTATCTTATCAAAGTTAGGCAAACTGTCACAATTTGGCGACATTAGAGTCTAGAGCAAACTATCTGGGTTACCCAGTAGACACTGTGAGATAGCAGCCGCCTAATTAGGACTAAATACATAATTAGAGTGTTAGTCACGTGCGCGTCGGAGCAATTGAACGGTCAGCTTGTACCACCCCCTTAAGGCACACACGTCATGTGCATACGCCTCACTGCAGTCAGCACTTTAAGAGGGGTTCAGAGTACGTATCTCTCCTTTTTCCTCCTTCCTCTTATCCGTGTCTCACTCGACCTACAATTTCGCTAGGAGCCGTTCAAAAACGTCACACTATTTTGTATAATTTTTTACCCCCTCTCTTTTGTTTGGCACATACCATCACACAGAGCCTAAGCACATCTGGGTGAGATTTTTTTGCATCTCTTCTGTTATTTGTCACAGAACATCGCAAAGAACCTAAGTCCCATAAGAGTGATATTTCTTCATTCCTCCCTTTTTCGTCCCAGATCATCACGCAGAGCCTGAGCACATCTGGGTGAGACTTTTTGCAACCCTTCTGTTATTAGTCACAAATCATCACACAGAGCCTAAGCCTCTTTAGAGTGACATTTTTCCACCTCTTTCTTTTTTTGTCACAGATCATCACACACAGCCTAAGCACATCTGGGTGAGACTTTTTGCATCCCTCCTATTATTTGTCACAGATTATTACACAGAACATAAGCCCCTTAAAACTGACATTTTTTCATCCCTCCCTTTTTTCGACACAGATCATCACACAGAGCCTGAGCACATCTGGGTGAGACTTTTTGCATCCCTTCTGTCATTTGCCACAGATCATCACACAGAGCCTAAACCCCTTTAGAGTGACATTTTTCCATCCCTTCCTTTTTTCGTCACAGACCATCACACAGAGCCTAAGCACATCTGGGCGACACTTTGCCTATCTCTTCCCCTATTTGTCATATATCATCCCACAGAGCCTGGGACCCTTCAGAGTGATATTTTGTCCACCCCTCCCTCTTTCATCACAGATCATCACACAGAGCCCTAGCACATCTGGGTGACGCTTTTTGCATCTCTCCCGTTATTTGTCACCGATCATCACACAGAGCCTGGGCCCCTTTAGAGTGATATTTTTTCCACCCCTCCCTTTCTTTGTCACAGATCATCACACAGAGCCTTAGCACATCTGGATACACTTTTACCATCCCTTCCCCTCTTCTTCACAAATCATCACACAGAACCTAGGCCTCGCAGTGTGGCGTCACAAATATGAATACCGCCTACGACCTTTTTACGTTAAAATGCGCAAATCAATTCAGATTGATAAACGCGTGAAATGAAACATAAAAAATACAAATATAATCACAGAAATAACAGAATGTAACATGTACAGTCCAAAATGCTCAGTTTCAATAAAATGAATGAATTTTCGATAAAATAGTTCAACTTGTAACAACCTAGTGAAATTTTCGCCCTACAAAGATGAATTTTCAACAAACTAGTTGAATTTTTGATAAGAAAAAATAATTCAGCATCACGTTTCGGTACCATATTGAATTAAATATAAAAAGCTTGAGATTTCAAGTCAAAATATACTGAAATTTGAACAAAATAGTTGAATTTTCAACCTAAAAAGTTTCCTTTTTCACCAAAGGAGATCAAGTTTGTAACAAAAAAGTTCACAAGTTGAAAAGTCGAATTTTATAAAAAAATATTAACATTCAAACCCGAAAAGATGAACATTTAACCGAATCGTTGAATTTTTAACCAACTAAAAAAATGCTTATAACCTAGAAGTTGCATTTACAACCATATAGTTCAATTTTCTATCAAAAGACACGAATTTGTAACCAAATAAATGAATTTTCTAAATGAATAGACGAATTTGCAACTAATTGTTGGAATTTTCAAATAAAACAAAATTAACATCGACCACAAAGAGTTTCGATTTTGAGAAAATAGTCGTGTCTTCAATCAAAAAAGAAAAAATGTACAGAAGACAGTCGAATTTTCAATCAACAACTTTCCTACCAACAAAAGATTAATTTTCAATAAAAAAAGATTAATTTTCAACGGAATAGTCAAATTTTTAACAAAGGATTTGCACATAGAAATAAAAATGATGACTTTCTAACAAAATAGCTTAATTTTCAACCTATTTAAATCTTTGACCTACAAAAATGAATTTTTAAATGAAAAGTTGAATTTTTAACAAAAAATATAAATTATCATACAAATGGTTGCATTTTCAATGAAAAAGTTGAATTTCTAAGCCAAGAAGACACATTCTTTAGGAAACAGTTTAATTTGCAATCAAAAGGTCCAAATTTATATCCAAGAAGATGAATATTCAACAAATCAGTTCAATTTACAACAAAATAATCAGTTTTTCAACAAAATATTTGAATTTTTCAAAAAATGATAAAATTTTTAACAGAATAGTTGGATTATCAACTGAAATAATGAATTATCGACAAAAAGATAGAACTCTTATCGAAAGAAAAGAATTTTCAATCCAAAAAGGAAAATTTCCTAGGAAACGGTTCAAATTTCCACCAGTAAATAAGAATTTTTTACCAAGAACTTGATTTTCAACTTAATAGTTAAATTTCCTACTAAAATAATGAAATTTTTGAAACAAAGAGATGGATTTTGAAAAAAAAGTTCAATTTTAACTCAAAAAGATGAATTTTCTACTAAAGCGTTAAATTACATTTTCAAAGAAAGATATTTACTTTCAAACAACAAAATGAATTTTAAAGAAAGTAGTTCGAATTTCAAAATAGAAATTGAATTTTAAACCAAGAAGATTAATTTTCTGCCGAAAAAGACTAATTTACAAAGAATATATATGAATTTTCAACCAAATTGTTGAATTTTCAACTAAAAACTCTTAGTTTGCAATCATTAATAGAATAGTTCGATTTTCAAATTGAAAAATTAATTTTCAAGAATAAGAACATACAAATTCTCAACAAAATATTGAAATTTTCAACAAAAGAGATGAATCTTCGAGGAATGAAACGAATTTCTAACAAAGTTTAACTTTCAACTAAGTAGTTGAATTTTCAATCAAGAAGATTAATTTTCCACCAGGAAAGATAAATTTACATTAACATATATGAACTTTTCACCAAGTTGTTAAATTTTCAACTAAAAATATCAATTTTCAACAAAAAATGGAATAGTTACCTTTTTAGTCAAAAAATTAATTTTAAAGAAAATACTTAAAGCTTTAACCAATGAAATAAATATTTAACAAAGTAATTTGAACTTTTAAGCAATTAGTTGAATTTTCAACCCAAAAGACAAATTCTCAATTAAAATTTTGTAGAGCGAATTTTGCAATAAAAATGATCAATTTTTAACAAAAAATAGAATAGTGACATTTTCAGTTTAAGAAAAAATCATTTTTATCTGGAAAAATTAAATTTGCAACAATATAGTTAAATCTTCAACCAGCCGTTAAAGCAGAAGAGATGGATTCTAAGCCAAAAATATATTTGCAGACTTTAAAATTTTTAAAAATTAACATTCAACGAAAAATAGTTGTATTTTTTGTTGTTGGGTTCTTTTAATTTAGTTCACAATCAGGTGAAAAAACGAAAACCTGGGAAACAATGAGATCCAAAATTCATGAAGACACTTTGGTATCTTTTTGATTTTTTTTCAATTATTTAAAATTATTATTATTATTATATAATCATTATTATTATAATTATTATTATTTAATTATTTAAAATCTCTAAAAATCCCTCGAAATCTCTTGAAATCTCTTGAAATTTATTAAAATCGTATAAAACCCCGTGAGAAATTTAGTATTCTCTCTGAAATTGTACTTGTTAATTTCTGAAATCTCTTGAAATACTTCAGAATCATTTGGAATCTGTAAAACCTCTGGCAATCCTTTAGAGAAGTTGAACAAATAATTCAAATTTGTATAGTCCCTTGAAATCTTTAACAAAATTTCAAAATACTTTGTAATTCTTTGATATACTTTAAGTCCCTTAAAAATTCTTGAAATCCTTCCACATCACTTCAATCCTGTCAAATCTTTCAGAATACTTTGAAATCTTTCGACACAAAATCACACAAATCTTTCTTTACAGTGTGAATAATAGATAAAGGAAACCAGTACGAGTTGAATACCAGTACGAACTGAAGAATGGAAAATGTTACTAGCTATTAAGAAACAAGTTCTGCACTATTTTTCATAAGTCGCGATATAGAAAGCGAGTTCCATAATCAGCTTTTCAATCAATAACTTCCTATTTTGATTTGAAAAATTAAAAAATGTTTTTTTGACAAGGGGATCCAAATTTTGTCCCGCTGAAGGAGTATCATCTTTTAAGGAATGAAATCAAAACTTTTGAATGATTGATGACAGGTTAGACTTTGGTATAAGAGTAATATTCTACTTTTTGGTTGCAAGAACAAACAAGTATATCCTACTAAACAAAAAATTTAAAAATAAATAATCAAGTTCATGTCTTTCACCAATCTTAGCAAATGAGATTATTTTCAAAAGTTTCGGATTATGATTCCACGAACCTTTACATGATGCGCTCAAACAACTGATCGAAAAGGCTTAAAAACTTCGTACCAGAAGAGAAAGCCAAAAAAGAATTTTGAAAAAAATTGTAATTTGGTATATGGTATAAAGTATAGGATTAATGTTTGAAACAATTCTCGTAATGACATAGCTGTCTTTAAAGTAAATGTTCCAACTATGATTTGGTATGGCATACTTTCCACAGTTGTGCAACAAATTGTTAGGCAACAAAAAATTAGGAATTGTGAAATTTTTCTATCCATCTCGTACTGGTTCACCCTACCTTGTTGACATTTTAAACAAAAATTATAAAACATTGCATAAAAAGAGGGGGGTGTGTCTGAAATTTCAAAAATCATCCCTGCGTAAGATGTGTTCCCTAACAACTAAAGACTGACGAAAATAAAGTGAATGTAGAAATAAAAAGACTCTTCAAACATATTCAACCTGGCGTAAATCCCGAACCCCTATCCTGTTTCCGCTTTAGTACCTACTTTTTATTTACGACGAAACCCAATCGACAAAAGTCGTTCGATTACTTTACTTTTCTGGCTGAGTCAAAGCTCGCCCATACCGGAACATAATCCTTTCGGTTTTTCGCGACTGAATCTTGACAAAAACTCACTTTGCGAAACGAACAGTGACTTTTCTGGTTGGTAGATGCGGGAGACGAAGTAGGTCTCGAATATAAACTCGATTTTCTAAGTGGCCCGCCTGTCGTGCTTGGGAAAATAAATGAAGGTGCTATTGAAAAGCTATCTACGTAGGTGGCTTTCGTTCGTGCCGAGGTGAAATCAGAGTTTAATGGGCATAAAGTCTGAATGAACCAGCACTATCGAGCCAATATATCAGGCCGATTGAACCGTCTGGCATGGCGTGGCCCCGATGAATAAGTGAAGAAAACCAAACGCACATTCTCAGAAAGGGGGCCACCGCCCCGAGGTACCAGCGTGCAGCGGGTAAAATGATCAAAGGAAAAAAAAGAACCTCAAAAGAAAGATTACGGGAAAGGCTCGATTATAACGTTACTCGACCGTTATCGACGTTTCCGAGAAAACTCGGCCGACAAAAGTACACGATATTACGTATAACCAACAACGTCGATATACTGCCTTTGCTTCCTGTCCCTCCGCAGAAAATTGAACAAACTTAACATTTCCTGCATATTGGTTCACCATTTCACAAAGAGCTTTATGATATGCGATCATGAGTATTGGAAATGCATAAAACTCCTCTGGATTTGAACTCGAGGTATTTTGATGAATGTCTTTGATTCAAGCAAGCAGCAATATTTTTATATCTTCGACGCAACAAGCAGTATTTACGATTTAATGAAGACTTTAAATAAGGGACATTCAAATGAATTAGGTTTATATTTTACTATATTCGACATTTGTGATTTGCTTCTTTATACTATATTTTTGAAACTATGCAACTTATACATTGATAAAAGATATTGCTAAAGACATATATCATTGCTCAAAGAATTGAGATTGCAGCATCACTAGCTTAAAATACGATTGTTTTTATCCTTGTCAATTTTATATAGAGATGGACATAGTTGAGAGAGGACAAATTTTGACCCAAGGCTACAATTTCATCAATGACTGATGAATACCATACTAAAAGAAGAAAATCCAGCAAATTTATTTAAAAAATAAAATCAACCTATTCTACATCTTGGATAACAAAAAAATCATCAGTATGACATACAAATTTTTACTTCCCAATTCACATCTGAATGTCCAGGCCTTTAATTTGAGCGATCTCCGACAAAATGCGAACTACTAGAAAAGCTTCAAGCTTATAGTGAACTAAAAACAAATTGTTTTGTTTTTATTATTTCTAAACATATGATAACAAAAAACATCACTTGAAGAAAATCTGATTTTTAATTAACATCTGCATGCTAAGACCTTCGATTCCAGCCATTTTCGAAGACTATCATACTAAAAGAAAAGATATCAGGATAATGATCCAAAGAATGTATATGAATCATTTGTCCAATCTTTTGTCCACTGATAACAAGAGAGAAATACTATACAATTTTTTATTTTACTTTTGTATGCACATCTGAATATCAGGACTTTCAATTTGTTCCATTCCCGATAAAAATCGGAATGATAGAAAAGTTTCCAGCATAGCCCTCTAAAAGACGATATATCCTCACTTTTCTGATGCGTCAATCTTTGATAACAAGAAAAGATAAGTATGTACTAAATTTTATTTTTTGATTAACATCTACATTGTATAATCTTTAGGGTATGATCAATCCTATACAAAAAAACTCGGTATTAACATGTATGATGATGATAAGGACACCAGTACAAATTATATCGTTAGAGGACACTTAATTTTTAATTTCAGATTCCGTGAGTTCCATTCTCATTTCTGAATTTGAAGAACGTCGTCAAGGTTCCTGATGCAGTGGAAATTCATTGAAAAATCAAACAAATTCTTGCTAATGGATACTTCAATAAATTTTAACTGAGTTGAAAAAATTGAATCAGTCAAACCACTTTCTTGAAGGAACAAGAGATCATTTAAAACAATAATAAGATTATAAAAACAATGTCAAAGTGGAAATTCCAGCCAAATATAAATCTTCTTAAGAACATGAACACTGTATTAAGTATCATAAATTGTAAATACTCTAATTATATAAAAACTACATAATAAGAACTCTATGATGAGGAAGCGCAAAACTGAATTGAATTTGAATTGTAAAAAAAATGTTAACTAAGAAGATGCCATGTTATTGTACTTTGACAAATTTTATTGATCTTTAAAATATCAGTCTGTAAATTAGCAGAAACATTATGAAATTCATTTATGATTATAGACTCAATGATACGTCGCTAATAAATGTTTTTTTCACTAGCTAACATTTCAATATTATTAATTTCAAAGTCAAAATAATTATTTAAATTCTAAGAATGTTGTGACAAATCTGCACTGGAATTCCCAAATTCACAATCTCTTTTGTGTTTAGAAATTCTAGTTTTAAATCTCCGGTCAGTTTCATCCACATAAAGTTTATTACAAAATTTGCATTGTATTGAATCAATAACACCAGACAAATTTTCAATCCTATCACTGTCGTTCTCCTCAAATAGATAATTATCCAAAGTATTAGTGTTTTTGAATTGAAAATTGATATTGAATTTTTTTACAGTACTTTTCAAACACTTGGAGAGACCTAAAATGTACAATAGAGCAACTTTTAAATCAAAATCGTAAGTATCAATCCGTTTGTTTTTCTGACTAGTTATCATGAGTATCACCAATAATCTCATGAACTAAATGAAACGTATAATTGTTATTTACTAACATTGTTTCTGATTGATTTTTAATAAAATATAAATAAAATAAATATAAAATAAATTAAATATCATTCAGCTTTACACAACTCTTATCTAAACATTATTTAGACCAGCGTTATGACCTAATGAATTCTGTGAATTGTAATTAAGATATCTGCCATACAATAAGTTTTTTTTGTACCAATTGGTTAATAAATCACCATTTTGAGTTTCAATTATATTTGTGATTCAAGGTGTTTAATAACATTATCAATTTCACGTTTATAAGTACATTTAATGCAATATTCCATACTACTAAACACATTTAAGAACCCAATTTTATCAGAAGGATCAATTGCTAGAATGTAATCAACATATCTCTTATGAGGAAGATGTGAATTTCAATAATTATTCAAGAGCTTTTATCTCAACATCTTGTAAAATTAAATCAGAAAGTACTGAAGATCAAGAAGCCATAGATCCAGATACTGGTTTATAGAATTTGCTATTCAAAAAGAGCAATCTAAAGCAAGATCAACTGGGATGCTATCAACATCGACAGAGCGTTTAAGGAAATTATTAAATGAGTTTTAGGTACATTGATGTTTTTTAGAATATTTTAAGTTCCCAGATATTTTTTCACAAATTTTAATAGGAATTTGTTTTAAAATATTTCGAATAAATTCAGATTAATTGTAAATAGGAGAACCAACCATGAAAACACTTAGTCTCCAAGTCAAATTTGCTTTGTGAACATTTGGAAGAACATAATCTTTTGCTTATGATCATTAATTAATCTTTTGTTTTCCATTCTAAAAGCTAAATGGTAACATTTATTTCCAGATATTGGAACCACAATAGTTATTATGTTTTCATACATAATATCATTCATCAGAATGTTTTCAACTTTTTTATTATAATCATCTCTATTAGCTGCAAGTAAATATTTGAAACCAAGCTATCAATAGGAATTTTATTCGAGAAATGATTTATCAAAAGTAGTCGTTGCTTTTATAAACTTTGCATAAACCGAGAGGTGAATACATTTTCTCGGTCGCGATGAATGTTGTCCATAAAGTAAGCTAGGTGGTAGTATGGAAATAAAGGAACACCCATAGGACAGACCGATAATTGTTCAAGAAATTTATGTAAAGAAAATACAGTACCTTTAAGAGCAGTTACATTGGGGATATCAACAATTCTTTCTTAGTTATTTTTGATAAGTTATCATTGGAAATAAATTTATCTTCAATACAATCTAAAGAAAAATCTAGTTGAATGCTATTAACATCGACACAGCGTCTAAGAAAATTATTGAATGGGTTTTAGGTATATGGATTTTTTTTAGAATATCTTCAAGTGTCCAGCTATTTTTCATGAAGAAACTAGTATTTATAGAAACTTGTTTGAAAATCTTGAAAATATTGGAAGTATATTCAGATTTATTGCAAGTAGGAGAACCAACCATAAAAACAATGGCTCTCGAAGTTAAATTAGGTTTGTGTTTTAAATTGTTTTCTTGTGGTAATCTCTATTGGCTGCAACCCAATATTTGCAAGCAAACTATTAATGGGCATTTTATTCACAAATTCATTCATTAAAAGTAGTGACTGATTTTTTAAACTTTGCATAAACCTAAAGGTGAATATATTTTTTAGGTCGCAATAAATGTTGTGAATGAAGTAAACTAGTTGGTAGTATGGAGATAAAGGAGAATAAATAGGACAACCTGATATTTGTTTATGCAATTTGTTATTGAAAGGATACAGTACCACTGAAAACAGTTCTATTGGCTATCAACAATTCATTCTGAATTATTTTTTAAAAGTTATCATTAAAAAAAGCTTTGTCTTCAATGCAATCTAAAGCAAGATCTAGTGGGGTGTTATCAATATCGTCACAACGTCTAAGGAAATCATTGAAATATCTCAACTATATGCAGATGAATTGTAGGAGCACCAATCGTAGAAACGATCATTCTCTAAGTTAAATTTGGTTTGTGTTTCAAATTCTTTTATCATGGTCAACTCTATTGGCTGCAACTCAACATTTGCAACCAAACTATCAGCAGGACTATTCAGCATCAGGAATATTCACAAAATTGTTGATCAAAAGTAGACACTGATTTTATGAACTTTGCATAAACCCAGAGATGAATACATTTTCTCAGCCGCGATGAATGTTGTCAATGGAGGAAACTAGATGGTGGACTAGCCAAGTGTGAGATGATGATTACTGCGAATCCAGCCAGCCAGCACTTTTGGTGTTTGCACGTATTCCGCGTGATATGTCGCAGCTCGCAGCTTCGAGTTTTCTCGCGCTGATACGTCCTGCGGTAATTCAGAACGTACGTATGAGTATGTACGAAAGCGGCATTGCATTGGGGGGTTAGACAACTCATTACCAGGGACGAACAAACAGAAAACTAGGTTATGCAAGCTCATACGTCATCGGAATTAGAACCGTAGTCCGCCACTGTATCTCAAATGTACACTATCGCAGAACGTGTTCCACTCGTATATGAATTTATGTAATGCGGTTCTAGATTGCGAGGAAATACAGGAATACGTATGTGTTACCCAACTCTGCTTACTGCTCGCTGAAGATAATGCAAGGTGTAACCGTAATCAATGGCGGAAATTTCGTTCCTCCATCATTCCTCCCCTGCCCTAACTCTGCCTGCCCTTCGGATGGGAGCAATAAATCCTATTACTCCTCCGAGGCTTATCGAAACTTTCGGTAATTAGGGTAGAATTGAATACAAAAGCCCTGAGCTTCCCCATCAGCCCCACCACCATGCTTGACGGTGCTCATGAGATTAAACCGAGAATATTTATTCTAATTTTCAGGTATCATAGGGTAAAAAGAGCTCAAACCAGGGGAAATAAGGAAATTTTTGGCACAGAAAGGGGAAGGAGAGGGCAAAGATTTATTATTTATTTTTAAGTTTAAAAAAGAAGAAATAATGTTATTTTTTCCAATTTGATTTAAAATATTCATTGAATTTGTCTCAGATGGCCCATTGTAATGAAATGCAGGCGTACAAAGCATGCTTTCTCAACCCTGTATATTTATTTCTAATTCAAAACATGAGGTTTGAAATCCATAACAAGAACATTTTTTTGAAACATCTCTTAAAATTCTGTGAAACCTTTTGGAATAAATTAAAATCTTTGGAATCCTTTGCAATTTTTTCGTGACCATCATATCCCTTGAAACAATGGGAAATCGTCGGAATTAATTCAAATAAAAAAATTGTATCCCCTCAAGTTCCTTGATAATTAGCTACGACCCCTTAAAACACCTTAAAATATTTTTTAATTTCAAGGATCTCCATTAAAATATGCAGAAATCATTTGAGCTTGTATGGTATCTATGAAATTAAAAAATAATTCAGAGAAATAAAGTAATGGCTACGATATTATTATTAATTGCATTAAAAAATACGTTTTCATTAATTTTTTATCATTTTCTTTCGAACTGAACTTAAATCAAGTGGGTTTTCTAGGCTCCGTCACGAATTTGGTTTTCACTTGCTCAAAAATTCATTTTTATTGCCTTGAAAAGGGTGTTGAGGGGACACTGAAATCTTGGTAGACTTTTTGTATAAATGTTTTTTGATCGCGAAAAAAAATAATAAAAAAAACGTGATAGGTAATAAGGAAGGTAATAAATTACCTCCCTTATTTGTTTTACTTTTTCCTCTCTTTTTGTTATTTCGGCTTCTTGAATTTTAATTTAAACATTTCAGAATGTGTTTTTTAAATTGGATGGTTGGATTCTTGTGTTCATAATTTCCCAAAAATTTTGTATTTCGATTTCAATGTTAGACGTTGAAGAAGAATTTGAATTTAAATTTATTCTGACCCGAATTTCTTAAATTTTGAATTAATTTTCCTTAAAAAGGTCGTTTTGTATTGCATAGTAGAATGTGGTTTTATCAATATTTATTCAAACATATGGATTTTATTGATATGAAAATTCCCTAAAACAACCTGTGCAACGGAAGGTGAAAACATAATTAAAAAAAGGCTATTTTTATTATTAAAACTTGCATATATGCGCGAAAAAGAGTAATATAGAAAAATATATATTTGATATTGTGCAACGTACGTTGTGCAAATAGAATCCATTTCGCTGAAGTGAAATCCTGTTAACCGATCTGCTAATAAAATTAAAGTTTCATTCTTCCGGAATCAATTACGTAAAATTAAATATCAATTTTCAGAGAGCCGAAAATGATAACATGTTATCATTTGGTAAAAAATAATTTAATGGGATATAATAAAAAATTTTAAATGATTATATTAGTATTTATATATTCATTCTTTTAGGTTTGTTGAGCATATTTTTATCGAGAAAATTAAATGTAAGAAAAATTTCTTTTTCGAAGGGCTACTGTTTATAACAAAATAACTTAAAGCAATTTTTACCCTTTTCTAAGAGTGTGAATTTGTATGTTTCTTTGAGAAATGGAGAT
>CAKNXH010001383.1:74647-134205 GCA_932178445.1 Andricus quercusramuli
TTCAACCCAAAAAAAAAAATATTTTCTTACGAAATAGATGGATTTGCAACCCACAAGATTGAATTTTCATCAAAAATGTAAATTTTCAACCAAATTGTTCAATTTTTCAGCTCAAAAGGCGAATTTTGTACAAAAAAATTGAATTATCCAGTCAAAAATATAAATCTTGGACGAAAAAGTTAACTTTCAACTAAACAGTTGAATTTCCCACTTGCGACATAAAATTTTATGCCAAATGATAAAAAAATGTATTAAAAGATCAATTTTTAACCAAAGATAAAATTTGATACTTCTTAACCAAGGATAATTTTTTTGCCAAAATAAGTGAATTTTCAATGGAAAGGAACGACTTTTCAAGAAAAAACATGAATTTTCAACAAAATAGTAAAATTTTTAACTAAAAAAACAAACAATTGTAACCAAAAATGGAATAGTTAAATTTTTAGTTAAAAATTAATTTATGGCCCTTGAAGGAAACCGTTAAAATTCTAACAAAATATTTTTAAAAAAATGATAAAATTTGTTTAATAAACTTG
Source organism: Andricus quercusramuli (assembly GCA_932178445.1). Lineage (NCBI taxonomy): Eukaryota > Metazoa > Arthropoda > Insecta > Hymenoptera > Cynipidae > Andricus > Andricus quercusramuli. The sequence continues at coordinate 75,184 of CAKNXH010001383.1, forward strand.
AATTTTTTACCAGGTTACAGTTGTAGACTATTGAATCCGAATAAAGAAACGCGCAACAACAAAATAATTTTTCAACCAAAAAATACGACTTTTCTAGAAAAGCAAGGATGAATTTTCAACATAAGAGTGGATTTTGAACCAAAATAGTTTAATTTTCATCCCAAAAATATGAATTTTCTGCAGAATAGTTAAATTTTCAATCAAAATAGTTGGTTTTGAATCTATAAAACCAAATTGTCTGAAAAAAATGAATTTTTAACAAAAAAAGATGAATTTTCAAAAAGAAAGCTAGTTTCGAAACAAATAGTTGAATTTTCAGCCGAAAAGTATGAATTTTCAACGATAAATTTCACATTCAACCGAATAGTTGAATTTTTAAACTGAAAATATGAATGTTTATGAAAAAAGTGACCAAAAGAAATTTATATTTACCCAAAAATAGTTCGATTTTCTTATTGGGTTCCAATAAATTAGTTCGCACTTAACAAAAAAAAATGGCGATGTTTTTTGAAAACATGGGGAAAAGAAGAAATTTTTCAAAAGAGGCGAATGGAGAATAGAAAAAGACAAAACGTGTGAATTTTAGAAAATGGGAAACGATTTACACTTTGTGGAACCTGTGTTTCCTTTTCTAGAAAATTGTATATTTTTTTGTAAAATTTAAAAAAATTCTATCTTACTTTCGCAATATAATAATATTTAATATAGATTTAATACTTTTACGATGATTCATTATAATAAATTAAAAATTTTTTAAATTGAAAATTTAAAGATTTTTCGGGTTTCAATTGTGTTCACGAAACGTCGGCAACATTCATAGTTTCACACACGATTAAAACCCGAAAAATCTTTAAATTATCAATTTTGAAAATTTTTTATTCAATTTATTATAATATTCAACATGGAAATATATTTTATGGTGAACGACTTCAAAATTCCGCTTTAATTTCAATTTTCATTTTTACATCGAAGATGACTCTCTCAGTAAATCATAAGGAAGCCAATTACAGAGATGAGAACTCGTGAAAAAACTTCGGCATAGCGAGTCAGTTCAAGTATCTTCCTACAGACAGAGAATTACCGTTCGAGTAATATCCAAACTCGAGGCATGTATAATTAACTTTTCAAGTACGCGTAGCCTCTCGAGAGAGTAACTGTACCTATCCATGTGCGCGGAAGTTTAATTTTTTTACTTTCTAATAACGAGCTTTTTTACCTAGAAAAATCCCTACTGGAAAAATTATAAAAAATTATAGAATTTGAGAGACTCTCTATCCCGAGAAAAGATGATATTGAATTAAATTCTGTACTTTCAGAAAAAAATCAATCAAAGTCTATCAAGAAGTAAAATTTTAATAATATTTTATAAGCAAATTTGATAGATTTTTCTATCAAATTTTATTTTTTGAGAAATCTTATTCTTTTCTATCATCATATTTTCATTAAAATTTTATCAAATCTTTTCAGTTTGAAGGTGGTATCAAATTCCGTTTTTAGAAGAGCAGGATTTTTGTATAAAATTCTATCGGTTGAAAAATGGTATACTTTTCTATCCCGGTAGAAATCTTATATTTTCATATAAATAGTTCCTCATTAAAATTCTATCAACAAAATTCGGCACATGACTTTTATATATGAAAACTTTTCTACAAAAATATTATTTTATAAAGCCGGGCATATTAATTTGAGAAAAAAGTTAATTTTCAACGAGAAAGTTAAATTCGTAGTTCAGTAAATCTATTTTTTAATCAAACAGTTGAATCTTTAAGCCAAAAGTTGATATTTTACCCCCGAAGTAAAATTTTCAATCCAAAAATAGAAATTTTCCACTAAAAAGTTCAGTTTCAAGCAAATCATTCACTTTTAGCCAAAAAATTCAATATTTCAACCCAAAAAGAAGAAGTTCCTACAAAATGGATGAATTTTAAAACCAAAGATTTCAGCCAAAAAATTCAAAATTTCAACCCAAAAAGAAGAATTTCCTACAAAATAGATGAATTTTAAAACCATGCGATTGAATTTCCAACAAAAATGTTAGTTTCCAACTAAATAGTTTACGTTAATAATATATAATGATATAATAATAATAATAATAATAATTTTCAAACAAATAATAATTATTAATAACTATAATAATAGTTTAAGTAGAGTTTATGAAGTTTTTATTCATCTCTATCCGTCAAGAAATCTTATACTCTAATCTTCTCTTCTTCTGTTGATAATTCGTCTTTTTGGATTGAAAATTCAACTAATTTGATCGAATAATTTATTGATCTGCCTAAAAAATTGAACATGTCGTTGAAAATCTTTTTTTTTATTGAAGATTATTTTTTTTCTCAATTGAAAATTTGAGTATTCCAGTTGAAGATTCTTCATTTTAGTTGAAAATTCATTCCTTGATTACAAATTTCACTATTTTGCTGAATATTCTATTTTTTGTGAAAGATTAATTTTTTTATTGAAATTTTAAGTATTTCATTTTTGGTTGAAAACTTATCTTATTTAGTTGAAAATTCAACTGTTATTTGGATGAAAATGTGTTTTTTTTTATTTCAAAATTTACCTGCTTGGTTGAAAGTTGAGTTACTTTGTTAAAAATTTATTTTTCTGTTTGAAGTTTCTGGATTTTAGCTTAAATTAATTTCGTTGAAAATTTAATCATTTTCTTGAAAATTTGGTTTCATTTCTTGAAAATTTACTTATTTAACTAAAAATTCAACTAATACATTTTTGATTGTAATTCTATCTTTTTCAGTGGAAAATTCAACTAGTGGGTTGAAAATTCATCTATTCCGTTCAAAATTCGTCTATTTTGGCAGAAAATTAATCCTTTTGATTGAAAATTCAACTACTTGGTTAATATTCGAACTACTGATTAAAAATTCTTTTTTTCAGTTTTTTTGGTTTTAGTTAAAAATTCCTCCCTTTGGTTGAAAATTTATTTATTTTGTTGAAAATTCTTGGTTTTTTGTTTGAAGATTTATTTTTTAAACGGAAATTCAACTATTCCAGTCGAAGATTCATTTTAGTTGAAAATTCAGATCCTTGATCAAAAATTGGACTATTTTACTGAATATTTGATATTTTTGCTTCATTTTGGTAGGAAATTCATATTTTTTAGTTCAAAATTCAACTGTTTGGATGAAAATTTACATTTTTAGTTGAAAATTCAACTGCTTGGTAAAAAATTTATTTATTATTTCTACTTTCGTCTTTTTTTGATAGAAAATTAATCTTCTCGGTTGAAAATTTATATTTCGGGTCAAAATATCAATTAGATTTGGTTAAAAATTAATCTTCTTTGTATAAAGCTAATCTTCTCTGTTAAAAATTGTATTTTTTGGTGAAAAATTCAATTCTTTGATGAAAACATATTCTAATTTGAAGAAAATTCAATAATTTTGTACAAAAGTTTTTTTTTCTTAAAAAATCAACGGTTTTGCTGCAATTACGTCTTTTTGGGTCAAAAATTGAACTAGTTTTTCAGAAAATCCGAAGGATTTGGTTGACAATTGACATATTTTTCGAAAAAAAAAACAATTTTGTCGGAAACTATCCTTTTTGTTTAAAAAGTGAAAAGGTTTTGTTGAAAATTCGTCTTTTTGGTTGAAAATTCTTTATTTTAGTTGGAAGTTCATCATTTTGTTTGGAAATTCAACTATTTTATTGGAAAATTATTTATATTAGGTAAATGTTTATTTTTGAACTGAAAATTCAACTATTTCGTGTATGGTGAAACATTAATATTTTTTATTATAAAATTCAACTGTTTGGTAGAAAATTTATCTTTCTCAGCTGAAAATTTATGTATTTTTCTGAACATTCGTGTTTTTTGATAGAGAATAAATGTTCTTGGTTGAAAATTTATATTTTGGGTTAAAAATTCAATTATTTGTTTAAAAATTAATTTTCTTTGTAGAAACTAATCTTCTCGGTTGAAATTGTATTTTTTTGGTGGAAAATTCAATTCTTTGGTTAAAAAATACTCTACTTTGAAGAAAATTCAACAGTTATGTGCAAAAAGTTTTTTTTTTTTTTTTTAAAAGTTCAACAATTTTGCTGAAAATTCGTTCCTTTGGGTTGAAAATTCAACTAGTTTGTTAGAAAATTCAAGGACTTGGTTGACAATTAACATTTGTTTCAAAAAAAAAAATTTGTTGAAAAGTATCCTTGTTGTTTGGAAAGTTGAAAGGATTTGTTGAAAATTCGTCTTTTTGGTTGAAGATTCTTTATTTTAGTTGAAAATTCAACTGCTTAATTGAAAATTCATGTATTATTTCTAATTTCATCTTTTCTGGTGAAAATTAATCTTCTGGGTTGAAAATTTATATTTTGGGTTAAAAATTCAATTATTTGTTTGAAAATTAATCTTCTTTGTAAAAAACTAATCTTCTTGATTAAAATTGTATTTTTTTGGTGGAAAATTGAATTCTTTGGTTGAAACATATTCTACTTTGAAGAAAATTCAACAATTATGTGCAAAAAGTTTTTGTTTTTTTTTGTGAAAGGTTTTGTTGAAAATTCGTCTTTTTGGTTGAAGATTCTTTATTTTAGTTGCAAATTCACAATTTTGTTTGCAAATTTAACTATTTAATTGGAAAATCATTGTTTCTTAGGTAAATATTTATTTTTGAACTGAAAATTTGACTATTTCATGCATGGTGAAACATTAATATTTTTTATTATAAGATTCAACTGTTTGTCTGAAAATGTATCTTTTTCAGCTAAATATTGAAGTATTTTTTTTAACATTCATTTTCCTCGATAGAAAATAAATGTTCCTGGTTGGAGAATTCACTATTTTGTTGAAAATTTAACAGGTTTGTTGAAAAATAAACAATTTTAGTTGAAAATTTGCGTATAATAAAAATTGTTGATAGAAAAAATATAAGATTTTACAAAGGATGGAGTTTCATAGACATTTCCGAGATTCTGAGACATAGGATTTAGTAGAGTCTCAATAAGAAAATGTTGATAGAAAAGTAAGAGATTATTTTTAATCAAATTTTATACATTCTTTTTTAGCTTGGAAGAAAATTTGACATTTCTAGTGAACAGAAAATAAATTTTGATCAGAGTGTTTGAAAAAGTTCGAATGCAGTATAATTTGTCGTTTCAGGATGAAAACTTTTGAGAGGAAGATTGCAGGTCTTACTGAAATGGTGAAACAAAAAGGGGATTTCTGGTATCATCTTCAAGCTGCAGAGAGTACGCTAAAGCAAAGGGAATGAATAAAATGAGGCAAATTACGTTCATTCAGCCTTTGATTTTTTCTTGTTTTTCAAGGAGGTTTTAGACTCTTTTCTGAAAGCATACCTCAAGTGATCAACTTGTTTTTTCCATTTGTATGGTAATTTTTATCTTTTTTAGTTAAGTGAACCTTTTTTACACAACAAAATTAATTATCAACCAAACAGATCATTTATACTCAAGTAGTTATACTTTTAATCCAAAAGGACGAATTTTCTTTCCAAAAATATGAATGTTCAACAAAATAGTTGAATTTAAAAAAAAAAAAAATAGTTGTTGACTATTTTTCGACTGAAATTGAATTAAATCAAATTGATTTAATAAAATGAAATAATTAATTCAATTAATTAATTAAATTGAATTGAATTAATTAATTAAATTAAATTGAATTAATTAATCAAATTGATGTAAAAATACATTTTTAACAATGAACACCAACTTTCAACCAAGTAGTTGAATTTTCAGTAGAAAAAGTAATTCTGAACGGAAAATATAATAATTGACACTATTTAAAGAAAGGTTTTAATTATCAATAAAGAACAGTAGAATGTCACCAAAGATCAGAAATCTGATGAAAAAATGTAATAGTTGATATTTCAACCAAAAAAAATATTTCACTTTGAAACAAAAAAAGCTGAATTTAATTTTAGAAAATAATTTTCACAAAAATTGTCAAATCCTCAAATCATAAAATTTAATTTTCAACCAAAACCTTGATTTTTACCCAAAAGATATCAAGTTTCTACCAAAAGGGATTAATTTTCAAACCAAAAAAGAATGTTCAGATTAAATACTTTAATTTTAAACTCGAAACGATCAATTTTCAACTATAAAAAATAAATTTTCTACAGAATTTTTAACCAGGAAAGAGATTTCAGTCGAGAATTTTTTTTAACGTATGGTACATAATAGAATTTTTAACAAAAAAATGTAAGAAAAAAGTTGAATTTCTAAGCCAAATATTCGAGAAGAGACGAACTTGCAACAAAATTACATTAGGCCTCAACAAAACTGTTGAATTTCCAACTAAAAACAATCAAATTTCAACCAAAAATATAATAGGTAAATTTCAAGTTATGTAAATTAATTTTCAGCCAAAAAACTAATTTTCAAATTAACAGTTAATTTTTTAATTGGCCAGTTGAATTTTCAATAAAAAATATGGATATTCAACTAATAAGACTAAGTTTTAAAAAAGTAGTTCAACTTAGAACTACTTCCATTTTCAATTCAAAAACTAAACTTTTACCAAAAAAGATAATTTTCAATCAAAAACGGGTAGATTTTTTACAGAGGATATACATTTTGAGTCAAATAGTTGAATTTTCAACTAAAAATTAACAATTTTCATCCAAAAATGGGATATTTGCATTTGCAATTGAAAAAATTAATTTTAAACAACAAAAAAGAATTTTTGAAAAAATTGTTGAATATTCCACGGAAAAAATTGATTTTCTACTGACGTAATTAATTCTTAATTTTTTCATAATTTTGGAAACTGTGAATAATCGGAGCAACTTCTATAAACAAATGCAGATTTTGACAATTTTTTCATGAATTGGCTTAATTTTCTGCGAAATAGACTACAAATGTCTTTCCAAAGGTTTCCTCGCTATAATATTTTTTATAGTGACGAAAGCTCTTAATTATTTAAACAATTTTCATTGAAAGAAATCACATTTTCAACATTTTTCCATGAATCGGATTCATCTTTTTGCGAAATAAACTCAAAATAATTGACCAAATACTCCTTAATGCAATATTTTTCATAATGGTGATGATTGTTAATTATATAAACAATTTCCGTAAACAAATTCAGATTTTCACAATTGTTTCATGAAGAGCTTTCTTTTTTTCGGAATATCAATTCTTGGAGAAGAAACTAAGCCTATTTATGAGGAAAGGGTGGAAATGTGTATTTCTTTATAAAAACTGTTTAAATAATTGGTAGTAGCAGTTATTTCTAACCAATAGTAAGCTCACATTATTATATTTAATATTCCATATAAAAACTACGGATTTGAAATAGCTTATTATTGCGAATCACAAAAAAAAAGACTTTTGTTCAATAGTTTGTTTATAAAATTATAAACAATTTTTTCCTCACTCACTGGAAATTTATACAAGAAGAAGGCTCATCTTCGATTCTGAATAAAAAATTTTGATTTAGTTAGAGTGAAATATTTTCAGTCACTAATTATACCAGAGAGGCGATCTTTCATAATTTTTTGTAATTTATTGAAATTTTAAAATTCAACGGTGACGTGTGGCGTCAATTTTTGAAAAATTAGACAGGTGAAAAGTGGGAAGTAGAAAGCAGTACGTCGGTTGTGAGAAAGTTACCCAAGCGTTCCCCTGGAAGCATTACGCACAAAATAAAAACAAAGTGTGAATTAAAAACTCATTTCAGTGTACGATGTACCTGCAACAAGAATTACCCATGTTAGTGTGAATGCTACACTACAACCAGGGAGCGTCTTTATTATTTTCAAGTCTAAATAAAAGGTTTACCTGTGATGTAGGGTACAATGTGCCGAACACTTGGGGTACGACGTGCCGACCACTTGGGGTACGACGTGCCAACCACTTGGGGTACGACGTGCCGACTACTTGGAGTACGACGTGCCTACTATTTACTATGCGGTAACGTCTAATGAAAAACATCAAAATCCGTTAAGAACTGCACTATCGGTCCATTTTTATCTAAAAAATGTGTTTTTTCCCACTGTGCCTCGGAGAGAAACAATCAATGACGGATGTAAAGAGAAAGTTCGAGAGAGACCGTAAAAGTGAAAGGGGGCGAAAAATAAGGACAGGGGAGTCTTCCCCAGGCGTTTAACGAGAAGCATGTACATAACAAGGGAAGTCGTTATAGATGAAAGGCGTCGTACCACTTTGGAATGGTTTCAAAGAATTGCCGCGGCTCACTTTTATCGGGGCTATCTACTGCCCTCGTGGATGGACGCGTTGGGAATATACACGAATGAGAAAATAAGGTTCGTGTAATTTGAAAAAAGAGAATCTTCACACGCACGATTCAGAAAATCTCCCTTTCTATAAGGCAAAGGAGACCTCTCGACTCTTGGAATAAAAACAGTTTTCTTTTGTTGTCGCTTTTGCATGAGGAGCACTTTGTCCCTGTGAAATGGATAACCGCATCTACCACAGACTTGAACAATATTATCGCTACGAGGCTGATATCTCCTCCCTTGTGTACCATAATTTGTCCGCCTGTTGAATGCTATACAAACATGATTAACGATCAAATCTACTTTCATACAGGTCGATCATTGAATAAGCAGGTGTGTTAGTTATGACATTAAACGCTTTTTGATGCATACTTTAGTTCCGCTTCCGTTTCATTATGTTGACTTTGAATTAAATTTCTTATCGGATCCACTTGAGAAAAACTGCTATAACTATTATCTTATCATAAACGTCCATTGATTGTTAAGAAAATTAGAATATAATGCAAATTTTTTTCAAACCTTATTTTGCTTCTCTGAAACAATTTGATACTGTTGTTTGAGCCTGGATTTAAAAGAGGAGTTAATAGTAGATTAAGAATGGAAAATTCGTTACATCTATAGTGAAATTCCATTCAATATTTGGTGATCGAACCCCCCCTCCCCCAATTTTTTGGTTTTCCGATCAAAGAAATTTCCTGCTTTTAGGGTTTCGTAGCCCTTAGCAGAAACCCTCTTAGTTTCAATCAGAATGTGACGGAAAAATCATGGGAGGGGAAACAAAGAAGGGTGGGGAGAAATCAGAAAAAATGAGGGGAAAAAGTAGAAGTGAGGGAAGAGAAATTAGGAGAAATGAGGAAGATGAGGGGACAGGTAATAGGGGAAATACGTAGAGAGGAATGAGTAGAAATGAGGAAGAAGAATAAGGGAAAGTAAGGGAAAATAAGACGTGTAGAAGTAAGCAGGAATGAGAAAAAGGAAATTGTGGAAGAAAGGAGGGAAGTAGAAGAAGTGAGGGTAAATAAAGGAAGGACAAGTGAGGAAAGTAAGGGGAGATGAAGGGGTAGAAAAGTAGGAGAATTTAGGATAAATAGGGAGAATGAGGGCAGGGAAAGTACAGAGAATGAGGGAAAATCAGGGGAAATTAGGGGAGGAGTGGGGAACATAAGGGTAGGGAAATAGAGAAAGTGAGGTGAAACGAGGTGAAATGAGGGAAGGATAAATAAAGGAAATATTGGGAAGGAAATTGGGAGAAGTGAGAGAAAATGAAGAAATAATAAGTAGGGAGAATAGGGGAAATGAGAGTGAGGAAAGTACATTGATTCAGGGAAAATCAGGGGAAATCAGGGGAGAAGGAGGCAGCATGAGGAAAGTGAATCAGGGAAACTAAGGTGAAATGATGGAAACGTGAAAAGAAGAAATATTTGGAGGAAAATTAGGAGAAGTGGGGAAAAATAAAGGGAGGGTTAGTAGGGAAAACACGGGAAACAAGGTGGAGAGTTGGAGGGAGAATGTGAGAATAAGGGAACAGAAATAGCGAAATCGAGGGGAGAGAAAATAGAAGAAGTCAGAAAAATTGAGGAAAGGTGAGTGAAGAAAGTGAGTGAAAGTGAAGGGAAGTAGGTGAAAAAGAAAGGGGAGAGAAAGTAGGGAAAATAAGGGAACGGGTAGTAGAGGGAATGCATGAAGCGGAATCAGAGGGAATGAGAAGAAATGAAGATAGGTTGAGCAGAGGAAATAAGGAAAATGAGGGAGAAGAATTAGGGAGAGTAAGGGAAAGTCATTCCGAAAAGTGGAGGGGGAGTGGGAGAAGTGAGGGTAAATGAAGCAAGGGGGAGTAAAAAACTGAGGAAAGATGAAGGGCTAGAAGAGTAGAAAAATTGAGGTTAAATAGGGGCAATAAGGATGGGATAGTAAAGGAAGGGAGGGATGTATGTATGTATGTATACCATTAAGCCATTTCCCTTTCGTGGTAGGCGTGACACTACCCGATTCGAGTAGTGTTTCTAGGTGGATAGTTTCTTGTAGTAAAATAACTACAATAATAATCAGGGATAATCAGGGAAAATTAGGGAAGATGCAGGAAACATAAGAGAAGGGAATTAGGGAAAGTGAGGAAAACTGAGAGAAAGGTAAATAGAGGAAACATTACGAGGGAAATTAGAAAAAGTAAGGGAAAATAAAGAAAGCGTAAGTAGGGAATAGACGGGAAATAAGATGGGGAATTGGGAAGGGGGTGAAGTAGGAATAAGTGAACAGAAATAGCAGAAGTAAGGGGAGAGAAAGTAGAAAAAGTCACGGGAAATTAAGGGACGGTCAGTATATAAAATTAGGGGAAGTGAGGGGAAGAAGTAGAAAAAGAGAGGATAGAGAGAGAGAGTAGGGAAAATAAAGGAAAACGAGGGGAGGGTTAGCGCGGGAAATACGTGGAGAGGAATTAGAGGAAATGAGAAAAAATAAAGAAATGGCAAGTAGGAAAAATAGAGAAAATAAGGGAGAAGAATAACGAAAAGTGAGGGAAAGTATGCAGAGTAGAAGTAAGAGGAAATAAGGAAAGAAAACTTGGGAAAGTGAAGGGAGGAGTGGAAGAAGTGAGGGTAAATAAAGAGAGGTTCAGCAAGGAAAATGAGTGGCGATGAATGGATACAAAAGTAGAATAATTAAGGGAAAATAGGGAAACTAAGGATAGGAAAAGTACAGGAAGTGAGGGAAAATCAGAGAAAATTAGGGAATATGTAGGGAACATAAGAGAAGGGAATTAGGGAAAGTGAGGAAAAATAAGAGGAAGGTGAATAAAAAAAATATTACGACGGAAATCAGAGGAAGTAAGGGAAAATAAAAGAACGGTAAGTAGGGGAAATAGGGGAATTAAGGTGGGATATTAGGGGAAGAAGTTGGAAACGAAGGATCAGGAATAGGGGAAATAAGGGGATGAAAAGTAGAAAAAGTAGGGAAAATGGACAAGAGGAAATAAAGGAAGTAAGGGAGAATAAGGGGAAATGAGGTAAGGGAAGTAAGGAGATGAGCAGTAGTGAAAGTAAGGGAATGAGCTGTAGTGAGACTAAAGGAAAATTAGGGTAGGATTAGTAATAAAAGTGAGGAAAAATGAGGGGAAGGAAAGTAGGGAAAATCAGAGAGAGGAATTGGAAAATTGGGGAGGGGATCAGCTAAGGTAAGGTGAAATTAGGGAAATGTTGAGAAGAATTCTCCACTAATTAATAATGTTGTAAAAATTTTTTTTCAATGTTTAGTTAAAAACATATTATTATGAGACAAAGCCTTTTTTTATAATAACAGAAGAACAACAATATTGGTTCCTCGAAGGTTAAAGGACTTTGAGATAGTTTAAACTTATGACCATTAATTGTGGAAAATTTTTTGAAATCCAAGCTTTCTACGTTCGTAAACGACTGAAGAAATTAGGTTTAAATAAAAACAAATATTTCATTTTTAATTCTTCATGAATATTTGAGAATTTATCATAATAATGAATAAAAACAATTGATTAAAAAAATAAATATATTAATTTTTTTACTCAATCCTGAATTTTAACTTTTTAATATTTCCTTTTGCAGATGTAGAAACAGTGATTAACCATCCTCGATAAACAAAACGCAAAAGTTAAGAATCTTAGTTATTTAAAAATATAACAGAACTTTAAACAACTTATGTCTCTTAAAAAAAAAAAATTTGTGAAATTGTTGGTGCACAATCCTAATTTTTTAGGTCATGAGGGTTCACCAAATTTCATGCTTTCTGATGAATTTGAGCCTGAATCATGTGTAGCACTGCTACTATGATGGACATTCATGAAGTTATTTGTTTATTGTAACTTTCAGTTATCTCTTAACTTTTTGATTTTTTTTTTTCGTTCACTGATTTTATTTCGTGAATGAAAATAAATTTGTTGATGGAAAGCTTTATTTACTCGAAGCTAAAGTTCAGAAGAAATAAAATCCGACAGAATAACAAGAAGACGAAGATGTGTTTCTGCTGGGGATCAAGTTAGGAATTTATCTATTTTACTTTGCAGATTTTTTGATCAGAGCATCATCTCTGCCAAACGTTCTGCAGTTTCAGAACTTGGATTTTCGTAAATAAATATATTCTGAACATTTTGGAAATCAGTCAAATTACTACTAATGAACTACGATTTCTGCCTGTCCACATTGAATCTCCTATGTTTTTTCTGGTACATATGTATGTTTAATTTTTGATTATTGGGAGTAACTTTTGAATAAAGATCCTTCAGAATTTTGTATAATTACTTGAATATTTTAAAAGTATTGATATGGTATTCCTATTAATGTATTACTTATAGCATTGATTATTCTGGAATGACTCCCGATATGATGAGAAAAATAAAAATGGAGAAAATATTTCAAAAATTCTCGTTTTATCTGTTCACAGAGAGTGATTTTCAGTGTTAGCAGCCCTATAGACATTCAATCGGAATTAAAAATTTAAATCGAAGAAATTCTTAACGGATGGTAAAATGAAATTGAATTAAAACATAAATTAAATTACTACGAGTTTCCATTACCAAAGCTAATGCTTGATTAGATTTTGTCAAATTTTTCTAGTTTTGTCAAAATTCTAATTATATGCTCAATTATGAAATGGTTTTATTTATAATGCGCAGATATTTTTTGCTTCGTATTCAAAATCTTCAAATTATTATTACATTCCGAACGCTTTGAGTTTGTGATTAATTAATTGTTTAATTATCAAATGTATTGATTACTTGTTATTTCGAATTAGTTACGTTCGTTAGCTTCCACTCCCACCTCAAAATTAAACAGTTTCAAAGTTTTCCAATTAGCAGATTGCCCAAAATGTAAAGCTTTGAATGAAAATGGATTGAATTTGAAGTCTCTTCAGTCAAGGTTTTATGAAAATTAAATGTTTATTTATATTTATGTTATCGACACATTTCTACTATTGATGTGCAATTTTGAAATTTAAATATTTTGTGTTAAATGAAAGAAGAAAAAAGTTGTTCAATTGTTGAAAGTGAATATTGTTTGTCCTTTTATCTGTAGTATAAATATATGAATTATTTTACTGATATCTAGATACACGATTGGGAGAAAAAACAGGACTAATTTTAGTAGAAAATAAATAGTGGAAAAAGAATCATAATCAACAAATAAAATTCCTAAGCAACCTCACTTTTCGGCACATTGGAGAGGCCAATTTAGATCTCCTCGTCAGGGATTATTTATAGGAAATAACTGAAGGTATGAAAAAATTAGTATACTTGTAAAGAGAATACTTCGATCAGTATTATTTAAAAATTAATTAAGTGCAATGTAATCAAAATTCAAGATATAACAAAAGTATTCATAGAGTAATTAATTGGTTACAATAATTTTCTTTGACTAGATAATAGGAAGAATTTATTTTCTATTAATCAACCGATTCCCTAATGAATAATTCTTTATTCTTTTAATTAATTCTTTTAATTAATACTGATTGAAATATTTTCTTTACGGGTATATTAATTTTTTTAATACCCTTAGTTATTCCCTATAAATAATCCCTGCTGAAGAGTTCTGAATTGGCCTCGAAACATCTTAATTTACAATTTTTAAATAGAGTCGCTAAACTCATGATTCTTTGAAATCTGCAGGCTTTGCTTATGAATAATTTGAGATTTCTTCAAATTGAGTATACATAGTTTAACCTCAATTTTATTGTAAAAAATCTTTCTTTTCATTACAAAAAAAAATATATTGAATTATAGCAATTTTCAGGAATTTTTCAAAATATTTTGGATTGTTTTTTTTTCCTGATTGGAAAATCTAATGGTCCGAATAGATTGGTATCAGAATTACCCACACACTTTATGTACTTTTCTGTTACACGCGGTCAGAAAGTCTTAAACTTGGAATGTGTAACTTTCCCTTCTAAACCGCGGCAGTCGCTTACTGGAGAGCAATAAAAACAGATTTGTTGGAGGAGATCTTTCCTTACTTGAATTCGAACTTTGCGGCAAATACAATACAAAAGAATCGAAAAAAGTCGACCCGCTACTTCAGGAGCAGCGGATAAGTAGTTTGCCATTCGGCTTGGTTTTATTTTTACCCTTTTTCATCCCCTTTATTTTTTATTTTTTTTTTATTTCAGCTTATTTTCGGAGAAGATTGGAGAACTTGATTGTTTATTAGCATAAACTATACATTTTTGAAATGAATTAAATTATCTACAAAAAATTAGAAAATTACAATAAGGAGACATTCACATTTGATCATTTTGTAAGGAAAATAATTATCCTGTCGCATACATGAAACACCACGTAATTTAAGTAGGATTTTATTCGAAAGTTCAAATAATTGTCCTAATAAACTAAACAAAACCGAAAAACTTTTTTTTTAATTCCCTTACTTTTTTCTTATTTTCTCTTGAGCAATATTCCATTTTCCTTGACCATTATTATTTGAAGATGAGTATTGCAATCTTGTAACATTTTTAACATATAATCTTTTATAAACAAAACGAAAAAAATCAGATTAAAATTTTAGGAAATTAAAAAACTGATGGATTTATGATTAATTGAACTTGAATAATAAAATTTCAAAATTTCAAATTGATTTTATTGATTATATAATTTATTGAAATCAAATCTATTTATTTATCTTAACTGAAAATGATGACTTTTCACACCGTAGAAGATTCAAAGATAATTTCTCAACCAAATAGTTGAATTATTAAAAAAACCGAATACACGAATCTTTCACAAAAAACAGAATAATGCTGGACCAAAAAATGTTGAATTTTTAACCGAACACACCAAAAACATTAGCATTTGCAACTAAATATTTGAATTTTGACAGTGAATTTTGAACCCGCGAAGATGAATTTTAAAAAAATATATAATTTCAAACCAAAATGTAACAGTTGGTACTTTATCAAAAAAATATCACAAACTAGTTTAGTTTTTAACCAGAGTCGAATTTCTAACGAAATAATGAAATTTTCAGCAAAATATAGGTAATAGAACCGTTAAATTTTCAGTGAAAAAATTCATTTTTAACAACAAAAAAACGAATTTTTAACATAATATTCTAATTTTTAAACAGAAAAATAAAGTTTCAACTAAAATGATAAATTTTATAACGAAGGAAAAAAGAATTCCCAACAAATGAAGATTTGCCTGTCAAGAATGAAAAAATGTTCATTCACATTATTCAACTTTTAAGCCATTTGCATTTTTAACCGAAAGAGATGAAATCTCAAACAAACAAAAAATTGTTCCCCTCGAAAAAAGAAAAATTCTCAACTAAAAAATTGAATTCACAAGTAGAAATAGAAAGGTTACATATTCAGCTTCTTTCAGGATTTTTGCAACAGAGAAATTAATTTTCAAAAAAATATATATAAAAAATGGTTCGTCTTTCAACCAAGTAGTCAAATTTTCAAAAAAAAAAATTGATCTTCAACGAATAATGAAATAGTACATACATAAATATATTTCAGCCAAAAAAGATTTCAATTTTATATCAGAGACAGTTAATTCACCTAAAAAAATACGAATTTGGAACAAAATAGTCAAATCCTCTACCAAAAAAGATGAATGTCGATTAAAAAAAAAATAAATAAAAATGAAGGGGAAATAAATTACTAACAAGAATGCTATATCAGGGTGGCCGCAAAACATAATTTCCAAAATTTTTTATTTATTTCAAAATTCAGTATATTCCAAATATTTTTATTAAAAATTTTAATATTTCTATGCAAATTCGTCTTTTGGAAGTCTAAAACTTTATTGATTTATAGAATTTTGTTTCGGTTGAAAATAAACCAAATTAATAAATTAATGAATTTGGTTAAAAGCTAATTATGGACTACTATTAAATAAATTATCAAATATTCCATTACAACTTGCCGCTATTTGGTTGGAAAGTTACTTTTTTGCTGAAAATTTAATTTTTGTGTAGGAAATTAGTTTTCTGGATTGAAAATTAATTTTTTCTCATTGAAAATTCAACTAACTAATTTTTTTTTTTAGGGAAAATTCGTCTTTTTGGCTTGATAATGTAACAGTTTCGTAGAAAATTCAACTAGTTGGTTGGAAGCTAACTTTCCTGATAAAAATTTACATTTTCAGGTTGAACATTCAGTTATTATTTAAAAAATTCGGTTCCTCGGGTTGGCCAGTCGAATATTTATGTTAAAAATTATTATTTTCTGAATTCATACTTTCGAGTTGCAGAAGAGATTGTTTTTTGCAGCTAATTCTTCTTTTTGTCTTGAAAATTCACCTTTTTTGGTAGAAAATATTACTTATAGGTTGAAAAGTAAATTTCTCGTTGAAAATTCATATTTTTTGTTCAAAAGTTCAATTAGTTGGTTGAAAATTAACTTCTTTGTTGAAAATTCTATTGCTCTGTATATAATTTCGTTTTCATAAGTTTAAAATTCAACTATTTTGGTTGAAAAGTGAACAATTTTGTTTAAAAAATGGCCTTTTCGCGTCAAAAATTTAAATACTAGGTTGAAATTGAACTATTTTGAAAAAAATTTATATTTTTGGTTTGAGCATTGAACTCTTTCGTAGAAAATTCAAATATTCCGATATAAATTCATACAATTTGGTTCAAAATTGACTCTTTTTGATCGAAAATTAATATTTTCTGATAAAAAATTCAATTATTTGGTTAAAAGATTACTTTTTGTTGATAAATCAATTTTTTTACAGAGAATTCATTTTTTTTTTGGTTAAACATTTAACTATTCATATTCAAAATTCAACTATTTTGTCAAAATTGATCTTCTTGGGTTGAAAATTCGATCGCTTTGTAGAAAATTAGTTTGTAGGATTGAAAATTCAACTATTTTCGTTAAAATTTTACTCTTGTTGAAAATTTCTTTGGAACATTTTCAAAACAAAAGGAAAATCATTTCGAAGACAGTTGAATTAAAAAAAAATTACTTTCCAACAAAAAAAAAGATAAATTTTCAACCAAAAAGGATGTTTTTTCTACTATAGAATATGAGCTTTCAGCCTAAAAAGAAAAATTTTTAACAACATAGATGAAATTTCATCCAAATATGGTAACTTTAAAAAATGATAAAATTTTCCACAAGTAATTAGATGTTCAACAAAATAGTTGAATTTCTAACCAAGTATTTGAATTTTCAGCATACAAGGATACATTTTCAATCAAATCGTCGAATTTTTGTACAAAAAAGATTACTATTCAATCAAATATTTAAATTTTCCGGACAAACAGACAAACAGACAAACAGTTGAATTTTCGTTTGAAAAAATCATTTTTAACCGAAAAAGGTACATTTTCAGCAAAAAGTAAAGTTTTCAAGCTAAAAAGTCGTACGTTTTTAAAAACAGCGGTGTTTTAAATGTAAAAAAATTAATATTCAACAAAAATGATTATTTTCAATCAAGAAAGATGAATTTTCATCAAGATATTTAAATTCTCAATCAAAAAGTTAAACCTTAAATAAACAAGAATAATTTTTCACCCAAAAAGACAACTTCTTAAGGAAATATATGAATTTTCTACCAAATAATGAAATTTTCAACCAAAAAGTTAAATCTTCAAAAAAGACATTAATTTTGTACCCAAAAAGACAAATTTTGAACAAAATACGTTAAGTTTCTAACCAGCAGTTGAATTTTCCAGCTATACAATATACGGGATAAAGCTTCAACCAAAAATTGAATAGTTAAATTTTCAGATAAAAACTTCGATAAAAAAACTTTGAACAAAAAAAAAACGAATTATTAATAAAAATGTTGAATTTTCAATCAAAAAGACGAATTTTGTACAATACAGTAGAATTTTTAACATCAAAGTTAATTTAAAAGCAAATAGTTGAAATTCAAACTCTAATTATGGATCCTCAATAAAAAAATTAATGTTCTCACAAAATTGCTGAAATTTAAGTCGAACGATCGTTTTTTCGAGCAAAAAAGATGAACTTCCAACTAAGCATAGTAACAGTTGATATTTCAACTGAAGGAATGAATTTTCAGCCAAAAAGCATCAATTTTCAACCAGGAACGTTAAATTCCTACCAAGAATACAGAATTTTCAACCAAAAAGTTAAATTTTTAACTGAAAAAGATACGGTTTTAACCAAAATTTGAAAGTTTAATTGTCAGCTTAAAAAATTTATTTTCCACCAAACATGAAACGAATTCTCATCAAAATAGTTAAATTTTTTAATCAGAGGTGAATATTCTACTGAAAAAAATTATTTTTAACAAAGTAGTTGAATTTTTTATGAGAAAGATGACTTCTTGAAATATAGTTACATTCTCAACAAAATAATTAAATTTTCAACCAATTAGTGTAATTTTTAACCAAACGAGATGAATTGCGAACCAAAAATATAATAGTAGGCTCTTCAATGAAAAAAAAAACTTCTACCGAAAAATATAGTTGAATTTTCTTATTAGGTTAAAGTTTTTAGTGTTATCTAAGTACGTAACGTTATTTTCACTTATGACTTAAAAAAACGAGAATAAACCCTTATCTTCCATCAAGATGCAAGTAGTTTTGTGGAATAAAATGCTCTTTCCTGTTTCGACATGATGCTCAGCTAGTGCTGATTGCGTGAAATGCGTAAGCCTAACTTGACTTTCATAATCCTTTACATGTTGGCTCACCGCTCTCCCGGTTTCTCTAATATAGATTCTTCCACCAGAAAAAGGGACTTTATATATTCCCTGACGCGATGCCGATACTGGGGTTCCTAATACCTTCATCGTAAAACACTTTCTTTTTGTGCCTGCCATAACGGCATGGACACTGTTCACCCAGGGACTCAGCCAGTATAGATCCGTTGCTCACTGTCAACACGTGGAGGTGCCCTGGTTGCAGGCGACTAGGAACCCCAAAATTGCCTAAACTGGAACCGTCTATAGGGCCTTTTTCATTCAGAGTCCCACATATGAAGTAACTGAACCTTTATCCTCATTTGAACAAACGGGTTCTATGCATTTCAAACATTTCATATTCGCTCGTAAGCCTTAAGAAATTTTTGCTGTTCCTTGTTTCTTTTTTATGTTAAGAGCGCATCTCTGGAGAAGTTTGAAGAACTTATCCGTTTCTCTGTAGCCAGTTACTGCTTTTTGGGACGAGGAGAAGTCTCCGAGACTCGGTTGTGCAAAGGAGGGTGGTTTCTGTTTGAGGAGACTGGTGTAGCGCGCAAATATATCATCCGGGGGACATTGCCACCCCCTTATTTCGCGTCTCACCCTCAAAGTAGGTATAGCCTTCTTCTCCAGCAGCTGCACCGGCACGGGCTCAACTTTACCGCTGACACCTCAAGTGTCCAAATAAATAATGCGCCTTATTTGTTATATCGTACAAGCAAACCTCGCAGAGGACGAAAGCCGAATGTGCGTCTCTGAACTCGGCTCGTCTCGCAAGAGGTAAAGAATAGGGAAAAAAAAGAGATACAAACAAGGGATGCAAGAAAGCCGTAGCGAAGCACATAGTAGGTCGCGACGTGACTGCGGTGGAGGAGTAAAAATGACTTTAAATTATTTACAGCTTTTAAAAAATCTTCGTTCCTTGCACTACATTTTCATTTCAGATTGCGACTAGAGAAACTCAATTGGTCGTTTGTGAATCACTGGAAAGGATGTTCGGTTAAATGAATTGTATTTCGAAGTTAAAAGAGTTTTAGAAACTGAATTCCACTGCTTACCTCGCATACAAATTTGAGAAGAAAGTATTTTTTTCTGTTGAGAATTGTATTCTTCTCTTGTACAATTATCTGTGATTCATATTAAGATGATTAAATCAACGAAACAACCCAAAAGTAAAGATATAATCTATCTCGCAAAGAGGGCGTCATTTCACGTAAACAGCTTACTCGCCATTCAATTGAATCCCAGATCAATTATTAATATAAAAAGCAGCACGGCGACTCAAAAAAATGTGTTGCAATCTAGGAACACTAGCCTCAGAAGAAACTCAATTATATTACATAAAATTGTGATATACTGCCTTGAGTGCTGATTTATTTGTTTGAAAGTCTATTTCAGCGGGGTCTCATTCTTACAATTGACGTAACCTAACTTCAACTCACCTAACCTGACCTAACCTGGCCTTATATAACCCTTATCTTCCATCGCGATGACGGTAGTTTTGTCAAATAGAATGCTACGTCCTGTTTCGATATGATGCTGAGCTAGTGCTGATTGCGTGAAATGCTTAAGCCTGACTTGACTTTCTTAATCTTTTACTTGTTGGCTCACCGCGCTCCCGGTTTCTCTAATATAGAGTCTTCCGCCAGAACAAGGGATTTTATATATTCCCTGACGCGATGCCGATACTGGGGTTCCCAATCCCTGCATCGTAAAACACTTTCTTTTTGTGCCTGTCATAACGGCATGGACGATATTTACCCAGGGACTCAGCCAGTATAGATCCGTTGCTCACCGTCACCAAGTGGCGGTGCCCGGGTTGCAGGTGACTAGGAACCCCAGTATCGGTGTAGGGTCCGGCAGCATATAAAACCCCTTGTTCTTGTGGAAAAGTCTATATTGGACAAACCGGGAGCGCGGTGAGCCAACGTGTGAATGGAACTTTGAATGGTATTTTTGTAGAAAAATGCAACGATTTGTTTATAAATTGCACAAAAATATTATATATGTATATTTAGTCTGAAGTTGAGATATCAGTTCTCATAAATTGAAAAAAATTCCCTTTCATTCTTTTAGGTCAGAAAATAAATACTATCTAAAACAAAAATTGCATTAATAATTATTAAATATTCCAATTTCATAACATTCTGATTCGCGACTAGAGGAATTCAATTTTTGTTGTGTCTCACTCAAAAAGGAGTTTGGTTAAATGAATTGTGTTCCGAAGAAAAAAGATTTAAATAAACTAAACTGCAAGGCTGAAATGAAAGATAAAAAAGGAGAAAATACTGGAATGAAAATCAATATTTAAAAAAAATTACTTCAGACCAGATACAGAACAGCAGAGCTAGAAAGAAATTTTCGCCCAATTTAAAAATAAAAATCAATATTTAAAAAAATATTGATTTTAGACCAGTAGACAAAAATTAATCAACAACAAATTGTTTACGATATTCAACTCGTTCAAAATCATAACATCAAAAAACATACGATTTTCATGTTCAAAAAATGAATTCCAAAAATAAAAGGAATTACGTCGCAATTAAACCTATAAGGCATGTGAAAAAATGCATCTGGTCTGTCCGTAGATTAGTAGGCAAGAGCATCAGACCGGCAAGCTGAAAGAACTGGGTTCGGATCCCAGCAGAGCTATAAAGTCATTTTTTCACAACTCAGAAATAAAAATCAATATTAAAAAAATATTGATTTTAGACCAGTAAACAAAAAATAGTTAACATAAAATTATTTACATTGATTCGGTCAAAACCATAAAATCAAAAAATAAACTGAAAGGCGTTCTGAGTAGAAAAAAATTGAGGAAAAAAGTATCTAATTTTTTTATTATTATTATACCATTAAGCCATTTCCCTTTCGGGGTAGGCGTGACTTACTCGGTTGGAAAGTAGTGGGATAGGTATATAGGTGTAAAGTAGGTCGTTATATGGTATAAGGTAGATAGGTATATAGGTATATGTGTTATGGTATAGATATTTTAGATTGATCTGGAGTTTTCGTGTTATTTATTCAAATAACACGTTCACTCCGCAACACTGCTCCGACCCAGGTTGCTGATCAATCTCTCTAGCGATCACCCCAAGTGAGGAGCCTCACAAAATTGTTATGTATGGTTCCCCACTTGGGCCCATTAGTATCCAAGGTCTTAGTTTCAGGCATCATTCACTCTATTGTCACTCTGCTTATAAACTATTTGTTGCCACACATTTCTGTCCTGGCATACTACTCTAGCTTCATTTACGTCCATGCATTTCTTCATGCAAGCTCTTCTGTTCCTATGACTTCTTATGTCTCTTCGGATCAATGTCTCATTTACAGATTCTAACCATTCTTTCGGCGGTCTACCTCTGGGCATTCTGCCATTTACTTTACCTTCATATACTTGCTTCGTCAGTCGTTCATTTTTCATTCTTTCAAGATGTCCGAACCATCTTAACTGATTTCTTTCCCATATGTCAACTAGCGTGTCTCCTGTACCACATTCTTTGAGGATTATCTCGTTTCGGACTTTGTCCATCAGAGTTTTTCCGCATATTATGCGCAGAGGTTTCATGCCGATCGCGTTGATTTTTCTCCTGTCCTTTTCTTGACAGGTCCATGCCTCGCTACCGTATAGTACAGTTGGTACGAATATGGAATTATGTATGGCCATTTTAGCTTTTTTTGATATGTTCTTATTCGTGAGGATGGATCCTGCTCTACCGATAACCTGCTTACCCTTATTTATGCGCCTATCTAATTCCCCATCTATTTTTCCGTCGCTAGTGAATAGACTACCTAGATATACGTACTTGTCAACTTGTTCTAATTTCACATCATTTAGGACAATGTTGCATATTGTTTTCTCACTTTTTCCCTCAAAAACCATGACTTTCGTTTTATTCACGTTAATTTTGAGGTCCATGTTTTTCATGCTTGTGTTAAGTTTAGTCAACATTCTTTGCAAGTCTTCGACTGATTCTGCCATAACAATCTTGTCATCTGCGAAAGCCAACCCACGTACTTTGACGGTTTCGAGATCTATACCTTTTTCGTTGAAGAGGGCAGTTCTTAGACACTTATCCATGAATATGATAAATAGCCACGAGGACATAACGCATCCTTGTTTCACGCCTTGCATTATATCGAACCAGTCACTCAGTTTCCCATTTACCCTTACACTTGCTTTACTACCCGTATATATTGTTTTTATTGCTTGTAGGAGCCCTCCATTCACTCCATACTCTTTAAGGACTTCCCAAAGTTTACTTCTATTTACCGTGTCGAAAGCTTTTAATTGTGTTAGCAATTATATCCCTCTCTTGTATAATTGCGATAAAGGTTTTTATCCGAGTAAAATAAACTAGGGTCTGTCACCAGAAGAAATATGTATGTTAGTCAAAGAATAAATTAACACCATTTTATACCTTTGACTAATAAGCTTTGTACTTACACGTTGCGTGTACTCAACGGATCATCGACCACGACCAGCATGGTAAAACTTAACATTACCACTATCTCCAATTGTCGTTGTAGAAAGTTAGATAAGCATCGGGGTATTATTTTTCTTCGAGTGACAGAACATGTTGTTAGTCGAACTTTTATGACTTGCATGGTATATGTGTATGCATGTGCAAATGTTAACGACTTCTATTTCTGTGTTCAGAATAAAATAAAATGGGAATTCTAGAAGAGGGTTAAACATTGCTAAAGTAAACTTTCCAAAAAACTTGAGCAAAGTGGCCGCAGAAATACATTTTCAAAATTTCCTGAATTTTTGCTGACTAATTTTTGATGACTTTGTGAAGCTCTTTGGCATGATTTCTAGAGAGATTGGTCAGCGATTGGTCAGAAATTCTAGATTAAACTAAAACTTATACCGAAAGAGAATTGACTCAATGGTATGATAAAAAAAATTTCATTTTCTTCGAACATTAACATTATTTCCAATAACATAATGTTAATGCTTTTTGTTTACACGGCCTAAAATCAATATTTGAAAAAAATGAATAATAATTTTATAATTCATGGAAAAAATCTCCAGCTAAACTTTAATCATCTAACATGAGAGTTTTTTTAATTATTGATGTTATGAATTTCTGACCAGCAAAATATAGTGAATAATATGATTTTGATGTTTTTTGTCTGGATGGTCTGAAATCAATACTTTTGGAATAATAATTTTTTGAGTTGTGAAAAAAATCTCTCTTTCAGACCATGTTGAGAAAGGAATTACAATCATATTATTGACTGAATTTCGCTGGTCAAAAGACCATAATATCAATAAATATATTAACATTATTTTATTTTGTTTTGTTGAAATCTGGTTCGAAGCAGATTTTTTTTCTTCATTTGAAAATAATAAACCAGAAATCGACATAATTTAGTATTTAACCTGAAAAAATTGTGATATAGTGATATAGTGACATATGAGAAATAAGAAATGATCTGCCACAGCTTCGGTGGCGTAATTGGTTAACGCTCCACTCACGTATAGTGGCGTTCCCGGTTCATATCCCGGCCGAGACCGATTTTTTCTCGTTTTTCAAAAAATAAGAGACAAGTAATTGACACTATTTAATATTCAACATTTAGAAATTAATTAACTAATAATGGAATAAAACAAATTTTATTTCAAATTTAGAATTTTTTGAATTATTGTCTGCCACAGACTAATTTACTTCAAAAAAATGAAAAATGGACCTATTCGAAACAGAAATGTTACCAACAGTGACTGATTTCTGGCCCAAAAGTGACTTAAAGTGACTAGTTGTCATTATAAATAAGACTTATTTTCCTTTAAAAAAAAAGCGAAAGAATTTGATGAAATTTATGAGAAGCAAACGTAAACGAATTCAGGCTAAATAGATAAGACTACAAATTTCAGTAGATTTCAAAATAATACAAATAAATTGGAAACATTTTCAAAAATCCAAAAAATGCCATTGGTTTCAGTAAAATTAGTGTGAATCTAGAGGAAATCAACGTAAATGAGAAAAAGTCGCTGAAATTCATAAACATTCAAAGCGAATGACAAAAACATTAAAGTGAATTAAAATAATTTTCAAATATTGAAACAATTATTCAATTCAGGAAGTTTAAAATGGCTGTAAAAAATTTAAAGGAATTCAAAAGAGATAAAAAACAATTTAAAAGAATCCAGCAGAAATTAATAGAGAATCTTTGAAATTTTTTTCTTGAGAACCGCATGAAAATTTTTTTAAATTTCTCAAAATCATTGGAGCCTTTGAAATCCCTCAAAATTTTTTAATAATTTGAAAATGTCTCAAAACCTTTTCGAATACCCTAAATTATTTCAAACCTTTTGAAATTTCTATAAAGTATTGCAATAAATTCAAAATTCCTTGATTTTTTTTTTAAATTCTCTAAAATGTTTTTAATTCTTTGAATTTCCTTCTAATTTTCATAGGCAATTAGAAATTCTTCAGAATCTTTTAAAAATTACTAAAATATTTTAAATTCTTTGAAATGAATTGGAACCACTTGAAAATTTTTAAAGCCCTCAAAAGTGTTTTTGAATATTTTGAAATGTTCTTAAATGTATTAAATCTACTTTAATGTCAATTAATTGAAGAAATTATTTCTAAATTCCTTGGAGTCTTTTAAAATACCCTAAGATATATAAATTCCTTCAAAGTCTTTCAATATCCCCTGACATTTTTAGAGCTTTTGAAAAAGCCTTTGAATCTTAAAAAACACATCACAATTTTTTGAAATTCCTTTAAATTATTGAAATCGATTCTAAATTTCCCGGAAGCTTTTAAAAATTCTAAAAATTTATGAAAATACCTTGAAGCATTTGAAAATTTCCGAAATCTTACGAAATCCCTTGATTCTTGTGAATAAATACTACAAAATCCAATAAAATATTATAAAATCCTGTAAAATCACATGGAATATGATGATATTGCCTAAAGTATGGAAAAATTTACTGAAATACTTTAGAATCTTTTAAAATCCTTTAAAATCATTGAAATCCTCGGGAACCTTATGAAATCCCCTGATTTCTATTAAAATATCCCAAAGCCTCCATTGGCTTTCTAAAATCATTTCATATTTTTAAACTCTTGGCAAATTCTTTACAACAGCAAAAAAAATTTTTTAAATTCACCAAAATCATTACGATCCATGAAAATCCCTTGAAATTTTGTAAATCTTTCGGGAATACCTTGAAATCTCCTAAAATACCTCAAAGTATTCGAAACCTTTTGAAATTCTGTATTATATTACTGAACCAAATTGAAAAATCTGTGGAATGTTTTAGAATCCACCAAAATACTTCAAAGGCTTTCAAATCTTTTGAAACTCCTCGCGATTTTGTAAAGCTCTTTAAAATTTCTTGAAAATAAAAAATTTTTTAATTTTTAAAATCTGATGATATATGTTGAATATTTTACAGGTCTTGAAAATTCCTTGAAATTTTTTGAAATACCCCATAACCTCTAAAATCCGTTGGAATCCCCTTATAGGTCCTATAGAATCGTTACATTCCAGCCGAAATCTCTAGAAACGTTTTAAAGCGTTTCAAAACGTTTTAAATTATAAAAATCTACGAAGAATCCTTCAAAATTTTGTACAATACCCAAAAATGTTTCAAGTTTTAAATCCTTTAAAACCCCTTGAAATTTTTTTAAGATCTCAAAAATTCTTTACAATTAAAAAAAAATACCCTCAAATCTTCCAAGTCTTCTGAAATACCTTAAAATTTTTTGAATAGATTCAAAGTTCATTGAAATCTTTTCAAACACAATAAAGCGTTTCAAAATGATTTGAGAAAAAGTTTCAGACATCTAGATCCATTGGGAACTGAGAAAAAGTGAAAAAAACTGTTCTTCTGATTATGCCGAAAAAATGTACCTTGACTTCACTGAGTAGATGGACAGAAATGGACGTCTTGAAAATATCCATGTTTATAATCAATATTGCTGACTGTCTCAACTAGAACATCTGATATAGTGTTTGAAATTGCATGAAAAAATGGTTATAAGTGATTTGCTTATAAGCGGCATTTCGTCAACACTGTATTGAAAACAGTCGGTCGAGAAATTTCCGCGTAAAAAGTATTTAATAATAATGATAACAGTTATATTGTAATTGATAATTAAAATTAGGACCCATTATAGAAACCACGTACCATTTCCTGCGGGTTAAAACACTTGAAAAGCCTGATGGCATCACATTCTGGTTTTTCATCGCTTGAGAAACGTAAAGTGAACACTCAGTTCGTTATTTTATAAAATTTTCACATTAATCGACTATTCTGAACACTTTTTATTGTGATTCCATGAAAATATCTTTCTTCGTACGGTGTGAAATAGAATATGATGATCGACGCACTGTGGCCAGAAAACTTTAGAAATAAGAATAATTCATTGTTTCACAATAACGTTCAATTTATAGAATCAAATGTACAAAATCCTTCGTATCAGATTTTAATCAAGTTGTTAGTTTGAATTTTCTGCATTTTGATTTGATTTAGTTTATTGACGATTATTCACCTTGGTAGAACATTTGCTGAATGCATATCTTAAAGGATACACGAAGTAAATTTTTTTTTGTCGGGTTATATAATTGTAGGCTCAGAATTAGTATTTATAAAAGAAATAATTTGGAGGAGCTTATAGGTATCAAGTATCAATATTTATGAAGTAATACCAGGTAGTTACATTTACGCATCAATGAAGGTAATCACATACAGAAATACTATGCTCTACTATGTGTGGAGTTTTTTTCTCCTTTTTTTTGTAAAGACTTGATTGGCCAATCCAGTTCGACCAGTCCCCACCATGCGGTGCTCTGGCCAATCACAAGCATCGTAGAGAATATATATTAGAACAACCTGACAACTGATGTGAAAAGCGTATTCCGTATTATTTAGGTATATCAAACACTAGAACGTCTCTTAACTTCCTTGGTAGTGCTCAGAATGGTATTTGTTGCAATAGCAAAAGCCAGTCGAAGTGGCTATTCAATACTTTAATGTTCTTCTACTGTCTAAGGATTCAAGTTTTATTATTTCATTTACGATATTGAGGTAATCACTATTCCTAGAGATCTTCAACTTAAACGCAATCTTTCTTGAAAAACAAAACGATTTTGTATTGACTCAATCATGTTCTCATCGACTTTTTGATACGGGGCCCATCTGACAGAAGCCTATTCTAGTATGAGCTACACTAAAGACACAAAAAGCGTTTTCAATATTCTTATTTGGCGGATGTCTTCAGAGGCAGGTATTATAAGTCCAAGTCTCATCGAGGCTTGGAGGACCGCGCTACCGTATTGTTTTCTAAATATAAGATCGCTGCTCAATATTAGGCCTGAATCATTTATGCTCTTTGGAGGGGAGATCCGTATGTCTGATACAGATGTTCTATAATCATAGATTCACGCGAGAATGAGATAGCATGGCTCTTGTCAACATTAAAAGACATTCCATTTGTTTGACATCATTGACTGATGCTATCTAAATCCCTTTGTAGGAACTACGCTTCTTTAGTTGACCTTACTATAGTAAATAATTTGAGATCATCAGCTTAGAGCAAGAGATTTCCGAAAGTTATCACTTAGATGTCATCGATAAATATGATGAACAGTATCGGCCCCAAGTAAAGTCCTGAGGAACTTCCGAACTCAGGCAGGAAGTATAAGATTCGCATCATCCTACTTTTACATATTGTGATAAAAGTAGATGATGTCTGACACAATCAAAGGCTCTAGCGAGGTCTGCATGATTAGCATCTACTTGGTTTCCTGAGTCCATAAGTGTGTGATATTGTCTATAAACTGTCAGGTTAGTGTAAGTGGATCTGCGAGAGCGGAAACCATGTTGCTCATCTACCAAAAATGTTTCTGAACGAACTTTAAAGGCAATCTGCGATTAGGGGCTGTACTTAAATTACGTAATGGATTATAGGCCCTCTCTGAGACTTCCTTCCTCATGTAACAAACTGTAAGAAAATATTTCTACCCCCCTCCACTCTTTCTGTACGTAATTTTTAGATTCCAAAAATGTTTCACTAGTTATTGCTAGTAGAATTAGGCAGGGTGTCCAAGAAATTCATTTTCAAAATTCCCTTTTTTTCCTTGTCAAATTTTTCATTTTCCTGGATTATTGATATTCGAATATCAGCATTTTAATCTCGAAATACTTTTCACATAGAATCTTTTATGAACGGGAGAAATCACTATGTCAGATACGAATTTAAAATTTTTGAATGGATTAATTTATTTTAAGCAAAAAAATATCTTTTCTTCTATAAAAGATGAATTTTTGATAGAATACTTGAATTATCAACAAAATAATTGAATGTTTAACATAATAGTTCAATTTCCAAACTGAAAATATATCTCTCAAAAAAAGCATCATAGTTTACATCTCAACCAAAAATCGAACGAAAGACCATTTTTTTACAATTTTTACAATTATTTCTTTTTTCCAAAAAAGGAGAATATTCAACTAAGAAAGATCAATCTTCAAAAAAATGGAAAAGTTACATTCACAGTTGAAAAATTAATATAAACCAAAAAAAGACCTTCCAACTAACCAGTTGAATTTTTAACCAAGGACGTGAAGCCTTCAATCAAGAAAATAAATTCTTAACAATGTAGTTCAGCTTTTACCCAAGTAGTTGAATTTTATTTTGAAAAGACTGATTTAAAAAAAATAGTAGAACTTTCAACCAAAGAGTTGAATTTTCAACTAAAAATATAACACTAAAAAAATGATTTATCAACAAATTGATTCGAACAAATCTCTTAAATAAAATAGTTGAATACTCAAGCAAAGAAGAATAGTTTTCAACCAAAAAAGTTGCATTTTCGTGAAAAAAGATAAATTTCTACCAAAGCGAATGAATTTGTAAACCAAAAGATAAATTGAAAAAAAAGAATTTCCTGTGCAAAAAGATTTGAGTTGACTTTTAACGATCAAAATATGAATTTTTAACCAAGAAATAAATTTCTGCAAAAAAAAATTGAATTTTCAATCCAAAAAGATGAATTTTACACAAGAATGATAACTTCCTAACAAAATTGTTGAATTCTCTAACCAATAGTTGCATTTTAATCCAAAAAGATGACATTCTTCATAAAACAAATGAATTTAAAAAAAATTAAATCGTTGAATTTTCATTCAGAGAAGATTCCAGTTGAGCTTTCGAAACCAAAATATGAATTTTTTAACAAAAAGTAAGTTTCTAGGAACAAAATTGAATTCTTTGTCGAAAAGGAGGAATTTTTTCAACCAAAAGGGATGCATTTTCCACGAAATAGTTGAATTCTCTACCGGATAGTTGAATTTTTATTCAAGAAATGTGAAATTTGTACTAAAACAGATGAATTTTTAATAAGAAAAGAATAATTTCTTTGAAGTTGAACATTCTTATCCAGAAAAGCTTTCAGTTCATTTTTCAACTCGGAAATATGAATTTTAAACAAAAAGTAAATCTTCTACGAAATAGTTAAATTTTCAAGAAAACAGTAGAATTTTTAACTACAATTATGGCTATTTAACGACATTTTTATTTTTAACCAAGCAGTTATTTTTCGATCCAAGAAAGATGAAATTTTGCTTAAAGCAGATGAATGTTTAGTTAAAAAAAAATCCTCGAAAAAATATTTGAATTTTCATGTAGGAAAGATTGCGGTTCTCTCTTCAAGATCAAAATATTATATTCAACCAAAAAGTAAATTTTCTACAAAATATTTAAATTTCCAACAAAACAGCAGAATATCAACCAAAAACTATGACTTTTCAACCAAATTGTTGAATTTCAAACCAAACAGTTGCATTTTTATCTAAGAATGATGTAATCTCTGCTCAAGCTGGTGAATTTTAAAATCAGAAGGACAAATTTTCGAAGGGTTGAATTTTCAGGTAAGCAGTTGCATTTTTATTAACGAGAGATGAAATAGTTTTTTTTGAACAGAAGAAATGAAGATTCAAAAAAATAGTTGAATTTTGAGCCAAAGAAGATTTCAGTTCAATTTTTGTCAAAGAAAAATGAAAATTATACTAAAACAGGTGAATTTTTAGTTTGAAAAAAAAAATTCAAAAAAATGGTTGAATTTTCATCCAGAAAAAATTTCACTTCACTTTTGAACATCAAAAAATTAAAAAAAAAATTTCAAAAAAAAAGAGTGGAATTTTCATCCAAAAGGATCTCAATAGGTTTTTCTACAGAAAAATACAAATTTTGAACAGAAAGTAAATTTTCTGGGAAATAGTGGAATTTTCAGCAAAACAGTTGCATTTTTGTCCAAGAAAGATGCAATATTTCTACTAGAAAAAGGTAAACTTTTAAATCGAAGAGACAAATTTTCCAAGAAAAATATTTCATTTGACTTATCAGCAGCAAAATATGAATTTTGAACAAAAAGTTAATATTATACGAAAAGACTTGAATTTTCAACCCAAATAGACGATTTTTCAACAAGACAGTTGAATTTGGAAAGAAACATGTCTTTTTAAGAAAACTGCTAAATTTTCAACCAAGTAATAAAATTTATAATCAAAAATATAATCTTCAGAAGAAAGTTTTTCGAATTTGCAAAAATTACGTACATGAGTGAAGGACCCCCTCCCCCTAACGAAACAAATCGTAACAAAATGTCTTGACCTCCTCCCCCCTCCTCCTTCAGATGTTACGTTTTTTAAGTACAATCCCTTATGTTATCTAGTATTTTGGAGACTAAAATTAATATTGATAACAATCTGTAGTTTCCTCGGAAAGACTACGGTTCTTACTGATTGATTATGAATCAACCGCGAAAGTTCAACCATAATATATCTATATTCTATAAAAACTGACGAAGCACACTATCCGATCACGCGCTTATATGTGGGTCATGTTTCAAAATTTTTGTTTAGAGGTTCATTGTGAAGATAATTCTATGATCAGCAACCCAACATTATTTTTGAAACCATTTCAGCAGTAAGGAAAAACGCCAATAGTATGAAATTATTTGGAATATGCATTTCTATTGGTTTTTTCTATTGTCAGTTAAGTTTGTTAGGACTAGTGATGCATATCGATCATTTTTGAATTTTTCAAAAATCTCATCAGACTAAATTAAAAAATTGAACACCATACTCCTCACATCAAGAGATAATCGTCTTGTCTCGATCGACTTTTTTCATTGCATATTCTTGATCTCCATTACATTTCAGTTCCATCCAACTATGTTTCAAGCAAATCTCGATTTTGTCCAAAAATGATCAATATGCATCACTAGTTAGGACTGACGTTTTAGAACGTTTGTCATCAACAAAGCGCCAAAAGCTCCTTGCATCATTGTCTATATCTTCCCCAATTATGATCGTATATTCAGAGTACGTTTCCCTCATTGTCTTACATCAAGATCTAAGGAAAGAAAATGACTATACAAATTTATTATCCTCTTCATCAGAGTTATTTTCTTTAGCTCCAGGCTAAACCATCTGGATTACGTGAATGATAAAACTTTTCTGCGAGGAACATACTGTTGGATCAGAAAGTTTATGTGACAGTAAAAGTGTTTAATAGATGTCTCAGTGTCATCATGTTGTAGTTCTGATATCCACTTGACCTCTCCTAGATATTCCTGAATATTTTCATTCAAATCATTTGGTGAACAATTCTCTTCTCTAGTTGTAATGTAGGGGTATTGTCAATATTGGAATAATGTTCAATATCAGAGTCAGCACTGGCTTCAAACGTGCAGAGTCACAAACTGAACCGAACACCCATGTGTAGAGATTGTCGAGTGGCGTTCGTTTTATTGTCCAATAGGTTGGGCTTACGTATTCGATTATTTAGGGAAAGCGTCGTTACGACGGAAACTGCGGAGAATTTCGATTTCCGAACTGGTCGCAAGTACATAACGCTATTTTTTATGTTCTCGCCAGAATTGACCTCACGGGAAAACTCATTTTTTTCGAAAATTAAACGCTTTTATATTCAGAGCGCTCACGGCAATTCGAAACATAAAAAATGCAGTTAGATCACGAGAGTAAACATGGGAGAGTAAAATTGCAAAAATGTGAATGGAAAAGGATTTTCTTCTTTGAAATACGATATTTGGGACTTACAATTTCAAAGCGCGCTACTTAGAGAAGCATTCTCTCGAGTGAAGAAGAACATTCTTGAAAGTGAAAATTTTCTGCCTACTGTATATGATGTTATAACTACGTGCTAATTTGTTGAAGGTAGGATCTGATTCAAAGTATGAAGTTTGAAACGTAAGAACCTTGCAAAATTCATAGTTGCAAGTTTCTATGGTAGGAATATTGCTCGAAAACTTTGAAATGTTAAGCCTCCAGCATTTCTATTGAGAATCTTCAAACTTCAGCATCTCGTTACTTACTTATTGCAGAAAAGTTATTAAATTCAGAAATTTTGAATATAGAACTTATTTCGCAAATTTTTCAAACCTGCATTAAAACGTTTATTTATAATTGAGTTTAAACTTTAATAGCTGAATTTATAATTTAATTTAAATTCTTTATCAAGTTTCCAAAAATGGCTCACGCTGAAATGTTACTACGTCTTCAATACAAGTAAAAATCTCTGATAGATTTCTGAAATCAAAAACGGTCCTGCAAAGTCGCAGTGAGGTACTCAATTTTGAATTTTGAGAAATTAATCAAATTTCCCTATGAATATCAAAATTATGGTAATTTTTTCATGTAGAGATTCTGATATGAAATGCTAATGAAAATTAAATATTTTGAAATACCACTTTTCTTCAAGTTAGAATTGGTTGGAAATGAGCAGAAATGACACTTTTTGAGAATAAATTAATTTTTATTTAATTTTTTTATTTTTGCGTATAACATACAACCTAAGTTGTAAGAGACAACCAAGTTATAATTTTACTCAGATATCAAAAACTTTTATTCTTAAATTTTACATTTCTTGAAATCTGTAAAGTCTAAGATGAAAATTTTTTAAGGCAAGGGTAATCTTCATTTTGATTTTGATAGAAATTAATTGCATCTTAAATAATGTCACTTTTGCCCATTTTCAGAAAATTCCAACTTAAACAAAAAATACTTTTTTTAATATTAACTTTTTACAGAGAAATTTTTTTAAATTTTGATTTGTAATGAAATGTAGCAACTTGTTAATACTAGCCATTTTGGACTTTGAACAATCTTCTATTTTCGACCCATCATGGTGAAAAAAATAATTTGAAAAATCTTTAAAAAATTTATACAAAATAGGTGTGAAAGAATCTAAGAAATACTATTGATTTAGGTAGAATTAGAAAGAACTTAGAGAAATTCGAGGGAAAATTAGAAAAATTTATTCAAATTCTTAAAGTTTAAGGCGAATTAGAAAAAAAATCAAGGAAATTGAAAACAATTTAAAAATATCAGTTTATGAAAAATCAAGCGCATATTGAGCAGAATTATGTGAATTCAAAAGAATTCATGTAGATTGAAAAAATTCAAGAAAATTCGTGGAAAATTTATTAAAATACCTTGAAAACTTAAAAAAAAAACATCCTTTACAACCATATAAAATCCCTTGGACTATTTCAAAAATACTTTGCACCTGCAAGAAAATTTTCTCAAACTCTTTAAAATCACTAACATCATTCAAATCATTGGATAACCCTCAAATATTTCAAATCCTTTGAAGCCCCTTTAAATTATTGAAATCAATCAAAAAAATTTATTGGAATCATTTTTTTCCTGATTTATGCTTAATCCCATGAAATGTTTTGAAATCCTGCAAAATTTGTCACAGCTTTTGAAAATGTTTTGGGATCGTTTGAAATATTCTAAAATGTTTTCAATTGTTTGAAATCGTATTAAATCACTAAAATCAATTCGAAATTCTTAGGAATTTTAAAATACACTAAACTAATTTAAATCCTTTGATATCTATTGAAATCCCATGGAATTTGTTCAAGTTTTTTAAAATGTCTTTGAATGGTTTAAAATATCCTGAATTATTTCGCATCTTTTGGAATTCCATGAAATTACTGAAATTAATTCAAAATCCTTTGAAGTCTCTCAAAATATTCTGAAATGTTTTAAATCCTTCAAGATTTTTGAAATTTCTAGGAATTTTTTGAAATACCCTGAAAAATATAAAATCCTTTGAAATCCCTAAAATCATTTGGAATATCATCAAATTATTGAAATATATTAAAAATGCTTCGAAATCTTTTTAAATACCCTAAAATATATAAAATTCTTTCAAAAATTTCAATGTTCTTCAAGACTTTTCAAAGTTCTTGAAAATTCTTTGAAATTTTCAAGAATATCCTAATATCTTTGAAATCCTTTGGAACCTATTCAAACTATTTACGTATAATACAAATTGTTTGGAATCTTCTCAGATACGCTAAAATATGTGGAATATTCGGAAATATTTTGGAATTCCTTGAACAATTTTTCAATCTTTCAAAAATTTCTTGGAACTTTTAAAAATATCTTCAGATTTTTTTAATCTTTAGGATTCTTTTCAAGTTATTGAAATCTATTATTAACTCCTTCGAATCTTCTAGTATATGTTAAAATATTGCAAATCTTTTGTAATATTCAAAAATTCTTTTGAAATTTATAAAGCTCTTGAAAATTCCTTGAAATTTTCAAAAATGCCCTAAAATCTTTCAAATCCTTTAAAATCTCTTGAGATTATTAAAATAAATCAAAAACTTGATGGAATATTTTCTAAATAATCTAGAGTATTTCAAACTTCTCAAAATCTTTCAAAATCCTTCGAAACTTTTTTAAGATCTTGAAAATACCTTGGAATGTTCAAAAATACCCCAAAATTTAAAAAAATTCTTCAGAATCTCTTGAGATTTTTGAAATATATTAAAATCTTCTTGGAATCTTTCAAAATAATCTAGAATATTTAGAATTCTTCAAAATCTTCCAAAATCCTTCGAAACTTTTTTAAGATCTTGAAAATACCTTGGAATTTTTAAAAATACTCTAAAATCTTAAAAATACTTTGAAATCTCGTAAAATTATCAAAATACATTAAAAACTTCTTGAAATCTTTTAAAATAACCTAAAATATTTCAAATTCTTCAAAATCTTTTAAAATCCTTTGCAATTTTTTTCAAATCATCAAAATTCCTAGAAATTTCAAAGATTATCCTGAGCTTCTTAACATCCTCTAAAATCCTTGCAATTTATTGGCATCCATTAAAAATTTCTTGGAATGTTTCAAAATATGTTATAATATTGCAAATCCTTTGCAATATTTTCAAATTCCTCGAAAATTTTGAAAGCGCTTAAAAATTTCTTGGGATTTGCAAAAATACCCTAAAACTTCAAAATCCTTGGACATCCGTGGATATTATTGAAATATATCACGAACTTCTGAGAATCTTTGAAAATACCCTAAAATATCTGAAAAGATTCCAAGAAAATTCAGAAATAGGTATAGATCTTAAAGAAGTGACCAAGAAGTGGTTTGAGAAAAAAATGCACTAAAGTACATTGGGTAGCAGCTCTGATTATTCTTGACAACTACTTTAAGTACTTGCTACAGAAATTTCCAGACGTTTAGATAAGTAGGGGGAGGGCAAGTATGGGAAGTGAGAGGAAGTAAGTAGAGAGTAAGTAGGGGAGAATACGGATGGGAAAGTATGGGCAAATAACAGGAAATGATGGTAGATAATATAAGGGAAACTGAGGGGAGAGTAAGTAGGGGAAGTGATGGAAAATGAGCTAATGGTGATGAAGCAAAGTGAGAGGAAATTATAAATAATGCGAGGAGGAAAGTAGGGAAATTAAAGGAGAGAGGAGAAATGATTATGAATGACGGCAAGGGGAAGTGAAGGATGAAAAAGGAGAGAAGGGAAAGGGGAGAAGAAGCTAGGTAGCGAGGATAGGAGGAACTAGACTCGGGAGAAGTTTGGTTATGAGAGGGGGAGTAGGAGAATGTAGGAAGAGTACAGGAAAATTATGCGAGGGAAATTATGTAAAGAAAAGGTTTGAAAGACTCATTTGAAGTCCAAATAGGCTACAGAACCCTTTTGTGTAGACGCGCGGTGCCTGCTTTGACTAATTTTTAAACTCATTAAAAGCTTGTCTTTGCCCATAAATGTATAAAAATTGAAAAAGCGAGGGACAACAATAGAAAGTGCAATTAATTATTCGATGCGAAGAAACATTAGTAGTCTCGCATGGGGTGGAAAAGAGAGTAAACGTCATAAATGCAGAATAAATGGCGAAAACAAAGGAATTGAGGGTGCAATGCATAGCAAAGACGCCCGGGGAGATTTTATTCCCTCGTTTCGTTTCACCGCGGGACTAATTTATGACGTTTGTATGTTAAAATGGTTGAAAGACGTAAGGCTCGAGATACAACGCGCGTAATCGCGAGAGCGCAAAGAGAAGAGTGTGGCGTAGAGAGAGAGAGAGAGAGAGAGAGCAGTGTGGCGTGGAGAGCGAAGAGTGTGGCGTGGAGAGCGAAGAGTGTAGCGTGGAGAGTAAAGAAGAGCGAAGGGTGCAGAGTGAAGGGAGAAGAAAGTCTGAAGAGCCCCAAAAGGGGAAAGGGTAGAAAAGTTTGAAACTCGAGGCTCAACAGCAATTAAACTAAAATTATACAAAAGTGCATCGCCAGCATGCGCGAGTTGCGCCAGCCAGAAACTGGAGAGAACTCGTTGCAACTGTGACTTGCTAGTCAGTGACGTGGTATGAGGTCTCTCATATTTAATGACCCAGCTGGACTGCCTCGGGCAAAGGACGAAACGCTCTGAATTTTAACATCTTCCAAGTCCCTCTGAGAGTTGAAGCTTGAAGCTCGGAGCTTGGAACAGCTTCTCGTTGCTGCTCTCGCTCAATGTCGAGAAGTGCGTTCACGAACAGATTCACAGCGATGGCAATACTTTCCCTTCACTTGACAATCTCGAATATGGCACCGAGCGCACAAACTTTCGGACACGTACCTACACCATTTTCTAGAACGGCATCATATTTCAGCACCACGTGTGAAGTATATCCCTGATGAAAAAGAAAAACACGTCCGCACGTACAAAATATTTTTGAAACAAAATGTGCTTCGCGACACACAAACTTTCATTAATTAGAATGAATTTTCTGGACTTGACACTTTCAAGAAATACGAACAAATGTAATTTAAAGTCGACAAATTTTTATTTGCTGGATTACACACAATCCTATTTGATAAAATTGGTGGAACGAAATTCTCGAAAACCTCACACTCATTGTTGTTGAATACCTGGTTGGTTGCATAATGCGTGAATATAACTTTAAATAGCTGAAAATAGAGAAATTTATTTCTGAATGACAAAATTTAAATTGTGAATTGTTCTTGAATGATGAAGGCAACATTTCTTTTTTTAATATTTTGAGCAAATTTTTTCGAAAGGACATAAATGAGTTCATATGACTTTATCAATCAATAAACATGAAGAATTGTATGTGCCATAAAATAGGTAAATTAAAATTTCCAAATGAGTGACTTTATTTTGTGAAAACATTTATTTCTGAATGTTTCAAAAAATTATTGATAGTAAAGTTTCAATTTTGAATGTCTTTGGCATATTAGGAAATAATTCTGTTTTTAAAACTCTTGTAATAACAATAACATTTTGGGGAAAACTACAACTGGTTTCTTATTTATTATTTTGCAAGATTAATTTTAAGCTTTGAAGATTTCAAAATATGTCAAAAAAGAATCTGAAAAATTGTTAATGATTTTTTATTCTTGAAAATTCATCCTAAGAGAGTACTCAGCAAGGCTTCAAACATTCGAAAATATATCTAAACTTGTCAAAACTGAATCTGGAAGATATTAAGCTAATTTTTTTCAATTTTGCAGAATATTTTCCAAAATTTCAAGTAAAATTCGAATTATTTGAACAGATATTTAGAAGTTTTTAAAAGGATTTTAAAATAATTAACAATTTGAAATTAATTTTAAAGTATTTCAATAACAAGGTAGACTTTTTAAAATTTCAAATGTTTTTTAAAGGATTTCAAAATGTTCGAGGATAAAAATATTTTTTTTTCGAGGGTAAACTTTAAATTATTTTTCATATTTAAAAATTAATTTTGAGAGAATATTTCAAAAATGTTCAAAACATGACAGAAGATTTTCAAAATTGTTAAAAACAAATATCTTCTACACAGTCTGGGTTTTCTTAAAACTTTGGAAAATTCTGTGAAATAAAAAAAAGTTTTCTTAGAAATTTTCTAGATACTTTCACGACATATCTCAAATCTTCCAAAAACTCTTTGAATTTCATCGAAAAACCTAGAAAAATCTTATTTAGATAACCTTGAAGCAAATATATAATTAAAAAACTTTTTTTCTATTTAAAATAAAAATCTTTTAAAATTCAAATATCAATCAACATTTTTTCAAAGAATTATGTTATTCTATGTTAGTGTTTTTGTCGGAAATTATTAGTATTTTTAAGGAAAAATTAATAGCTTTCAAACACTATTAATAATTTTTGAACATTCTTAGGTTATATTGATGATCAAACTGAGATTTTCGTTTCCTGAACAAAAATTGTAATATTAAATCCAATGATTTCATTTGTTTGAAATAATTAAATTTACAAGCCTTTGAAATTGAAACCCTTATTTCAGTCAACAATCGATATTTTTTTTTATATTCTATTTTAAAAATATCGAAGAAGATTCATAACTTTTTAACAGTTTTAGGTTTTGTTGGTTTTTCCCACCGGAAATCAGTATTCTTAGTATAAATTTATTAGACTTTAAAAAAGATTGGAAATTTTTGTACAGCTGTAGGTTAAGCTAGCGGTTCTCACCGGCAATTGTTATAGATTTCAAAGAAGATTTACAATTTTGAAACAATTCCAGGTTATATTTACTCTTCACCGGAAATGGATTATTTTAGACCGGAAACATAAGGTTTATGTTAAGTTAGTATTTTTTTATAAAATTACAATTGCTGTTAAATAATAAAATAAGCTTTCAAAGAATATTGACAATATCTAACGATGATAGATTAGGTTAGTATTTTTTGCCGGAAATCGGTCATTTTAAACAAAAATCTTATAAATGTAAAAAATAATCTCAAAACTTCGAACAACTTAAAGTTATGTTTTTTTTTTTTAATTGTCCGTGCTTTTTCTTATATTATTTTAGATGAAAGATATCATAAAATATAAAAATTATGAATTTCATATTAATATTAATTTCTAGCCTAAATATGAAAATGAGTTTATAATAATAATGAAAACTCAAAACCATCTCTTCCAGATTTCGTTTACTTTCTCCACACGTCAGAAATTGTAATAATTTTTTTAAATTTAGATATTCATGGAAAATTTGAATTTACCGGAAATTTACAGGTTTTCCATCATAATGAGATTGCAAAAACTTCTAAATAATTAGTTGTTGAACTAAGCAACCAATTTACACTCTTATTCATTATTCAGATAATGAATATTATTCTTGATTGATTATATTATTCATATAATTTTCTATAAAAATAACAAGCTACAAAAATAATATTTCAAAGCACAACTCTGAACGTAGTAGCTGTTATTTGTAGGCATGGAAATTACTTTTTTAAATTATATTATATCATTATATTAGCATATAATTATTATATAAGTATACTATATTTTGGTAAAAATCATATGATTTCGTGAAAAAGTCGAAATGGATACTAGAGTAAATTTAAAATCGACTGCTGCGAATGAAATTGGAAAATTTTCTAGAGTGTGCTCTATACTCTTTCGAATAGTTTTTACCATGTCTACCTTTTCACAGATTCTCGACATTAGAATTTGTAACTTTCTCCTTCTGAAGATACTTTCTCCCTTAGCATAAAATTTGCGTAAAATTTGCACGTAGAATTTTTTTTTGCCTCGTCTTCCCTTATTCCAGAATAAAATACCAATTTCTACTTCTCTTTCAATTCAACATTATCGAGAAATGTCTCGCGTATCGAAGAGCGCAGCAAAAATTCCATCAGAATTTAACAATCGTAATTCGAATCTCTTCGTGTTGAGATGTTTTTAAATTAAAAGTCTCTCAGAGTGTTCGAATTTCCAATTATTAGGAATTTTGTATTTAAAGAAATGTTTAAACGATTGGTGGCACAACACTTTTATAGTGTCATACTTAAAAGAACATCAAATTGTTGTACAATACTGAGGCTACTCATCGGACCCATTTATTTCTAAATCAGGTGTACTTGTGGGTTCTAACATAGGATAAGGAATATTTTTGATAATTTTTAATAATTCTAATAAACATGAACTATATCTCGAATCTCCTCTATTGCTATTATCTACTTTATGTGGATGATGTGAAAATCTACTCACCAATAGCTAATCAACGTTCGTGTTAAAGCTTTTAAAACAACAAATGAAACCTCAACGCCTCTAAATGTAAAGTTATATCTTTCTCGGACAGAAGCGTTCTACTGCGCTACTGCCACTATGTCGACCGTACCGAACTTGAAAGAGTAAAAAAGATTAGGCACCTAGGAATGTTGTATGATAGTAGGCTAACGATCCATTCATCGATGATACGATTAGCAATGCGAACAAAACATTAGGTTTTCTTATAAGAGCTGACAGGTACTTTGAAACATTAAACCCTCTACTTTCCCTTTTTTGAGCACTAATCAAATCCAAACTTGAATACGCATTGGTCATCTGGACACCACACACAGGAAAAACGAAATTCGAATATACTCACTGAAGGGTACAATGTACCTGCAAGGAAAATTACCCGAGGTAGTGTGAATGCTACACTGAACATGCTAATTTCTTCATTATCTCCAGGTCTGTAGGGAATGTTTCTTTAGGATCTAGGGTACGAAGTGAACTAGCACTATGGGTATTAAGTGCCGACCACTTGGGGTGCAAAGTATCGGCTACTTGGGGTACGATTTGCAAAACAAAATAAAAATAATGACTCGGCATTTTGTACTCCAAGTCCGAAAGATATTCGAATCACAACTAAGGTAAAGTAAACATCATTCTACTTCCACGTGCAACAAAATTCATTTCTACGTTCTTATTGTGCACTTGATACAATACATCAACGCCGCAGAGGCTTGTCAAAGACGCTTTCTTACTCGTGAATACTTGGCGTGGCAAGAGGACAAATCCTAACCCCCTTGTGGTTCAGATGTGGTGCAGCCTGACCCAGGATTGACTGGACATTTTCAGGAGCTTCTTGTTTTTTTCCGATGAGGAACTGAGAGAACATTTATAACCCCTTGGAAGAAAATATTAGTTGGAAGGGTATGCTTCATATACCTAATCCTCGAGGGACCAATTTTTTTCTGCTGTGCAAGATGCAATTCTTTGAAGCACTTTGACTTAGATGAAGGATGGGGATCCTTCTTGACAGCTCTGTGTCAAAGCTGAGTAGATCCTTCTAATTCTATGTACAACAAAATTCATTGCTTCTTTCTTATTGTGCACTTGAAAAAATACATCAGCACCGTAGAGGTTTGTCAAAGAGGATTCCTAAAATACTTATCCTCGAAAGAGGAGAAATCCTAACAGATCATGAAATCCTAAGGCAATGGTCTCTACAATACACAGGTGGAACCTGACGTAGGATCGACTGAACATTTTCAGGATTTACCAGTTTTTTTTACGGGAAACTGATTGAAAATGTATCACCCCTTGAAAGAAAATATTAGTTGGAAGTTTATTGTTTATAAACCTAAACCTGGAGGGCCTTTTTTTCTGCTGTGCAAGATGCAACTCTGAGGCACTTCGGTTCAGGTGAAGGATGGGGATCCTCCTTGACAGTTCTGCTTCAAAGCTGAGTAAATCCAACCATTGGCCCAGGATCGCTAGTAGATAAAGGATCTATTCTTGTAGATCCCTGCCCTAAGAAGTAGATTTCAGGTGTGGTAGCTATAGGATAAGAGCAGGTTTACGAATATCCTAACGATATTCAAAATTATAAGAGGTATTGCTGATTGCTCTGAAATCTTCCGAATGGTACCATTCCACGAACAGAGGATCGAAACGCGAGCAACAGCTTCACTCTTTTACTAATGAAACGTACTTTCAACTCGCTCTTTTCTTTACAAAATGTGCAATAATATGAATATTATGTCAGTACAATCATTGTGTCACTTTCTGAATTCTCTAGAACGATACAAAAACTTATTTCACAAGTAAATGATTTGTTGGTCATGATATTATAGTGCTACCTCTGTGCCAATGTTAAACAAATTATAATTCAGATGCTACAGTATGTACATAATATAGCCCTGCAATTAGTTCTTCAGAAATTTCAGGCTTACTTTTTTTCAAAATAAAAGTTAAATAATTGAAATCATAGTGTCACTCGGATGATTTTAAATTTAAGGTTTTATCCCTAGTCGGTTTTTCATTTCCCTGGTCTGGTAATTATAATCCCTATTCATTCCTTTTTCACTCTTCATTTCCGAAATATAGTTTTTTTCCTTCAAAAATTCATGATTCCAAATCCAAGTTATAATTCTTTCCGGAATTCTCTCGTTCAAATCTCAAAATTATCATTACTTAGAAAATTCACTGTTCCAAGTCAAAATTATAATTCTTCTCGAAAATTTCCAAATCAGAATTACAATTCTTCAAAAAGATTCCTTGTTCCAGATCTAAGTTATAATATTTGTCCAACAAATTTTCTGATTCAATTCAGAATTAAATATTATTGCTTCGCAAATTTCTTCTGAAACTCGGAATTATCATTTTTTTTTTGACAATCAACTGTCCCAAGTCAAAATTATACTTCACTATACTTGTTTCTCAATCCAGCTATGGTTCAGAATTAAAATTCTTTC
This sequence comes from Andricus quercusramuli, assembly GCA_932178445.1. Classification (NCBI taxonomy): domain Eukaryota; kingdom Metazoa; phylum Arthropoda; class Insecta; order Hymenoptera; family Cynipidae; genus Andricus; species Andricus quercusramuli. The sequence goes on from CAKNXH010001383.1 coordinate 118,797, forward strand.
CAAAATTTTCCTGAACCAATTCAAAATTATCATACTTTTCAGAAATGACCTGTTCTTAATTTAACTCCATTCATTGTTTTTAATTCTCTGTTCATAATTCTTTCCAAAAATTTTACGTTCCGAATGAAAATTGTAATTCTTTTGTAGCCAAGAGGTGAATCATCGATTTAAAAACAAAAATGAATTTTCAACAAAGCAGTTAAACTATGAACTCATTTGTTGAATTTTTATCTAAAACAGATTAATTCTCTACAAAAGAAAGATATAATAATAGACTTATCAACGAAACAAGAAGACAGGAGAAAAAATGGGAATTCTTAGAAAAGGGGAAAATATGGGAAAGGAGAAAGAGTGTGAAGTCTTCCTGAACCATCTCAAAATTATCATTCTTTTCAAAAATGCCTGGTTCTAAGTCAAATCAGAATTTTTTCCGAAAACTTCCCTTTCCAAATTAAAATTTTAATGCTTCTCGAAATCACCTTTTCCTAAGCAGAACATGAATAACAAAATTGGTGAAAGATCCAAAAAATTGGTATTACAACAAAAACGAAAACATACCTGTGGATTGGGAAGGAATTAAAATTTTTTTTTGATACATTATGGTATATTGGGAAGAGGAGGTGAAATTGGAGGCCCCATGGGGATGAAACACGTTTGTTTATAAAATTTATTGCTAAATTCACAATAAGTATTTTTTCAACAGAATTTACTTAGTTGTGCAATTTTAGTTTTTGGAATATCAGTTTGTTGAGAGATCTCATTCCAGTTCTTTTGTATCCAATTAGTTATTAGAGTATGAGGACTGCTTTCATACATTGACTCAATGTCTGAGGAAATGATTTTATGATTGTTTGGTATAATGACATAATCAATTTTATTTCTGAAACGCAGCTCTCTTTAATGAAAATTTTTTTTTTCCTCAATTCTTTTAAATAGGTGTAGCTAAAAATTTTGAATCATTGTAATGTGTAGCATCAGAGAAAGAAATAAATGTTCTTATTGGGATATCTGGTTTATGGGATAATAAACAATAAGGTATAGCCAATTAAGTATTTTATCATTGCTCTGTTCGTAAATTGAAAAAACGGATAGTGATAAAATAAAAAAAAACTTGTAGTATTTACTTTAGTGGAATAAACATGGGTATTCTCATGAACGAAACTGTGCAATACAAATGCTTTCATTAAAATATTTTGAATTCAAAATAGATACATGTAGATGATTCAATATTTTATTATCCATGTTAATATTTATTTATATTCATATTTATTATTTCAATATTCATTCAGAATAACATTAACAAATTTGACTTTATTGAATAATCATTTGTTGCCACCAAGAGAAGGACATATTGTAGATCATATTGTAGTACTTTCAGAGGTTAGTTTATCATCTTGTTATATCGTCTGATAATAAAACCAATCCCTTTTATTATTTCTTATTTTAAATTCAAAATAAGTACAGGTGTCGTTCACTGGAAATATAGTGTCGTTCAATGAATCTGAATTGTTTATTCTTAAATAAACACAACAAGAGTATGACAAAGAATAATTATATTAGTGGGTACTGAGAGAAAAAGAAAAATCTGCCCTTTCACATGGAATCATCTTCGTTGCGGAACAATAAACACATAAAGTATTCTTCTTCTTCTGAAAATATTTTCCTAAGGCGTCGATGATACCCCTCTCTAACCTAAAATGTAATGGAAAATCCAGATCCCTAAATCAAGTTCCCGGTCATTTCCGTTTCATTTCGACGACGTGTTCATTTTATTTCTCGAGGGGAAAAATTGGGCAGATAAATGGCATCACTGATGCGAACGTTTCTTATGTAGAAGAAAATATATCAGGATTTGAAAAAGCATCGACGTATTGTTGAATTTGTGAGAAAATAATCAAATTTTCAACAAAATGTTCGAATTTTAACCAAAAAGTTGCATTTTTAACCTGCACCAAAAAGGAAAGATTATACCGTTTATAATTTTCGATTTTAATATTTGGGACAGCAATATGTAGATATGAATATCTAGATTTTACTGCTTAATATCTATAGATTGCTGTCCCAAAATTTAAAATCCACTAACATAATTGATAAAATCCTTTTTTCTCAGCGTATAAAGATGAATTTTCAAAACAATTAGTTAATTTTTTAAGAACAGTAACAAAACTTAATTATCAACATAACAGATTGAATTAAAACCAAATAGCTGAACTCTAAAGAAAATGGGACAAATTTTCAAGAGCGTAGTTGATTTTTTGACCAAATAGTTGAACTTTTAACCTAAAAAGATAAATTTCCACACCAAAAAATTTAGTTATAAGCAAAAGAATTTTTATTTTCAGCCAAATGATTCAATAATTTTTAAGCGAAAAAAAAAAAATAATTTTCTTAAGAGGCAGTTAAATTTTTTATTTGAAAGGACAAATTTACTAGTTAAAAAGACAAATGTTCAACAACACGGTTAAATCTTTGACCAAACACATGACTTTTTAACGAAACAGATAAACTTTGAACAAAATAGTTGAAGTTTCAATAAATCTTCAACGGCAAAAAATTATTTTTAAACTAATACATTCAACTTTCAAACCAGTAGTTAATGTTTCAATCGAAACATAAATCTTCAACGACAACCGATTAATTTTCAACCCAATTGTTGCATTTTTAACCAAAAAAGATAAAATTTCGCACAAAAGAAATGCATTTTCAAACCAAGAAGGAAAATTCTGGACAAAAAAGTAGAATTCTTATGGTAAAATAGTTAATAATCTAGAGAATAGTTTACTTTTCAGTTCAAAAACAAATTTTGATCCATAAAATTCACTTCCAATCTCATAGTGAAATTTCCTATCATAGCAATAAAATTTTCGACCCCAAGAGACGAATTTTCTGATGAATTGTTGAATTTTCAATCCAAAAAACGAGTTTCCTGCAAAATAGTACGTATTTTTAATTTAAAAAGTTGATTTTTGCCTAAATAGTGGAATTTTCATGGCAAAAAGTATAGGTTCTTACAAAACGGTTGAAATTTCAGTTCAAATAATTAATTTCCATGAACAAAAAAACTGATTTGAAGAAAAATCCATTTCCAACCAAAGAGATGAATTTCTGGCTGATGAAATAAACTTTGAATAAAGTAGGTAAACTTTTAACCAATTAGTTGAATCTCAAATGAAGGAAATTAATTTTCTGCTTGACAAGACGAATTTTCATTGAAGAACAAAAGAGTTGAATTTTCAACAAAAAAGTTTATTTTCAATAAAGAAAGCTGAATTTCCAATCAAGAAGGATGACCTTTCCATCCAGCTGATAAATTTCTGATCCGGAAAAACAAATTTGAAACAAACAGTTGAATTTTTGATAAAAAAGATGATCGGAACAAAATAGTTGAATTTTCCACAAAATTATTAACTTTTCAGCCAAATAGCAGAATTTCTAACCAGTAGAGATGAATAGGTGAATAGGGGAAAAAGTGTAAAGTTTTTCCGAGCCAACTCAAAATTATAATTCTTTTTGAAAATTCATGGTTCCAAATAAAAATCATAATTTTTAAAGAAAACGTCCTGTTACAAGTAAAAAGCATAATTCTTCTCGAAAGTTTCTTCTTTCAAGTCAGAACTAAACTTTTTTTGTTAGTAAATTCCTTTTCCCAGACCTGAATTATATTTATATTTTTTTAAATGTTCTGTTCTAAACCATAACTATAGTTTTAGTATTTTACTTAAAAACGTGAGTCAATTAAAAATAATAATGACTATAGATATAATTACAATAATAATAATAATTAAATTCAAAATTTATGCTGAGTTACAAGATTTCAAAGACTTGAAAGATTTCAAAATATAAAAAAAGTGCAAACAACGTGACATATTACATTCATCTACAAATTGAGAAAAAATTGTACATTAGTGACGCTATATTTTTCCAATGCATTTCATACTGCTAAACTTGGAAATCGCATTAAAATTTGTTTCTATTGACTGGTTTTCGAAATTTGGTATGTTTTCCTCTGAGACAAAATCTTTTTTAATATTTCGGTTCATCACACCTCGACTATCAATTTAATTAGAGAAATGTCACTAAAATTTAGTGAGATATGGTTCACAGAGTGAAGCTATCATCAGAAGAAAAAATTCATTTATAACTCATATTTCGGGAACCAATTCATAAAGAATTTATTGAATGCGATTTTTAAGCTTTGTAGGTTAAAATGCAATAAAAAAATATAGCGTCACTAAATGTAAAAAATGAATATAAACTACTGTTGTTGTCGATATCGACAATGAAGTCTTTTTAATTGTTCGTTTCGTGATGGAACAAACTGATAGCAATAAAATTTTAAAAATTTTAGTATTTATTTTAGTACAACAGAATAAAACATCCCAATCCCTAATATCCGTGATATTAGCACAACAAGCATGAAATGTCCAACTTTTGTTTAATGGAATCGTTTGGTTATGGAAGCGCCTTCTCAAGTGGTAATGGCCTTCTTTGGCCAGCCAGGTCTTTAAATAGAGTATAATGAGTCAGACATAAAAAAAAAATTCAAAAAATAAAAATCTTAGAAGACATCGAAAAAACTGTGGGTTCTAAAGTGTTCAAAATTTTTTGAATTATCAAAATTTCTACAATTTTTTAAATGTTCTGAAATTGAAAACAAAATTTAAACATTTTCAAAAATTTCTAACATTTCATAAATTTTAAAACACTTCACAAATTTTGAATAGTTTAGAAATTTTTATAATTACATAGTTTTGGAATATTTTCGAATTATTAGAAATTTTGGCGATTCAATAATTTTTTAACATTATCGAAATTTTTTAAATTTTAGAAATTGTAAAATATTTTACAAATTTTGAGAAGTTTAGAAATCTTAACAATTTCATAAGTTTGGAATATTTCAGGAATTTTTAAAATATTGACTATTTGATAATTTTCTTAACATTGTGAAATAATGTTTAAATTCTAGAAATTTCAAAATTGTCAGGAGTTTTGATGATTTTGAAAATTTCGAAAAGTTCAGAAATTTTTATAATTTTACGTACATTAGAAATTTTTATAAATTTGGAAATTTGGAAAATTGTAGATATTTTAGACATTTAGGAAATTTTAGAAAATTTAGAAATTTTTATAACATTGTAAATTTTGAAAACTTGAGACGTTTTTATAATCTGAGAAATTTTGACAATGCATGAGTTTTGGAAATTCTAGAAATTTTAAATGATTTAACAAATTTGGAACATTTAGGAAATTTTTATAATTAAAAAAATTCGTTCCATTTCATAAATTTTGAAAATTTTAGAAATTTCCATGATTTTAGAAATTTAGAAAGTTTTGAACTTTTTGTATATCTTGAATATTTTGATAATTTCATAAGTTTGGAACATTTTAGAAGTAATAGATACGTGGATAATTTGAAAATTTTAGATATGATGATAATTCTAGCAATGTTGAACATTTATTAAAATTCAGAAATATTAGAAATTTTTACATATTTTACAAATTTTGAACAGTTTAAAATTTTTTATAATTCTATGAATTTGGAATATTTTAGGAATTTCAGAAATATTGAAAATTTAATAATTTGTTTAACATTTTGAAAGAATGTTTATATTCTAGAAATTTCAAATTTTTTAGAAGTTTTGATCGTTAAAGAAATTTTTAACAGTTTAGAAATTTTTATAATTTCACGAACATTAAGAATTTTTATAATTTTAGAAATTTGGATTTTTGAGATATTTTAGAAATTCAAGAAATTTTAGAAAATTTAAAAATGTTGGTAACCTTGTAAACATTGAAAAATGGAGACGTTTCTATAATTATAGAAAGGTTGATAATATATCAATTTGGAACATTTTAGAAATTTTTGATAAATTTGGAACGTTTTGGAAATTTTTATAATTGAAAAAATTTGTTGCATTTGAGAAATTTTAATGATTTCAGAAATTCCCAAAATTTTACAAATTTATATAGTTTTGCACATTTTTTATCATGATAATTGTAGCAATGCTGAACATTCAATAAAATTCAGAAATATTACAAATTTTGATAAGTTAAAAAATCTTAATAATTTCATGAGTTTGGAATATTCCAGGAATTTAAAAAATATTGACTATTTGATAATTTTTTTTAATTATGAAAGAATCTTCAAATTCTACAAATTACAAAATTGTCAGAGGTTTTAATCATTTTAGAGATTTTGAAAAATTTAGAAATTTTTATAATTTTACGTACATTTGAAATTTTTATAAATTTGGAAATTTGGAAAATTTTAGATATTTTAGACATTTAGGAAATTTTATAAAATTTAGAAACTTTATAACATTGTAAATTTTGAAAACTTAAGACGTTTTTATAATGTGAGAAATTTTGACAATGCATAAGTTTCGAACATTCTAGAAATTTTTAATAATTTAATAAATTTGGAACATTTTGGAAATTTCCATAATTTTAAAAAGTTTTGAACATTATGTACATCTTAGAAATTTTGATAATTTCATAAGTTTGAAAAATTTAAGAAATAATATAAATGTTGGTGATTTAAAAAATTGTGAACATTTTAGATATAATGATTGTTTTATCAATTTTGAACATTTATTAAAATTCAGAAATTTTTTAATATTTCACAAATTATGAACAGTTTAAAAATTTTTATAATTTCATAAGTTTGGAGCATTTTAGGAATTTTAGAAATATTGACAATTTGATAATTTCTTTAATATTTTGAAAGAATGTTTACATTCTAGAAATTTCAAAATTTTCAGAACTTCTGATCGTTTTAGAAATTTTGAACAGTTCAGAAATTTTTATGATTTTACGAACATTATAAATTTTTATAATTTTTCAAATTTGAATTTTTGAGATATTTTAGACATTTAGGAAATTTTAGAAAATTCAGAAATGTCGGTAAAATTGTAAACTTTGAAAACTTGAGACGTTTTTATAATTATAGAAATTCAGGCAATACATAAATTTGGAACATGTTGGAAATTTTTTGAACTAAAAAAAATGGTGACATTTTAGAAATTTTAATGATTTCAGAAATTCCCATAATTTTAGAAATCTAGATAGTCATCCACATTTTGTACAATTTACAAATTTCAATAATTTTATAAGTTTGGAACATTTTAGAAATTTCAGAAATGTTGATCATTTAAAATTTTTTGAACATTTCAGATATAATAACTTTAGCAATGTTGAACATTTAATAAAATAAAAAAATAATTCAAATTTTGATACGATTAAAATTCTGATCATTTCAGAAAGTGTAGAAAACTTGGAAAATGTTAGAAAATTTGAAGATTTCATATAGTTAAGAAATTTTGATCATTTTTGTGATTATAGAGGATTTGAACATTTTTGAAATTTTTAAATCGGAAATTTTTTGGTACCACATTTTTTACGGTGAGGGGTCGATAAATTGGAAGTGAGTACTGACAGGTGCATAATGTTTCTATTAATTTTCGAAAAAATTTTTTTTTAGCGACGTCTGACTCATCTAACTTTATTCAAAGACATGTCTGACCAAAGAAAGTGACTACCACTTGAGAAGACGCCGCTCGCGGGTATTGTGCTAATGACTTTTTTATTCGATAACTCACACACATTCGATATCAAAACGTCAAAAGTGAGTTTTTAAAGATGACCAACCGACATACAAATAATTGATAAAAGAATTGTTGAAAAAAATTTTGTCAGCGACGTCTGGCGTCTGACTCATCATACTCTATTCAAAGACATGGCTGACCAAAGAAGGTCACTACCACTTGATAAGGCACCGCTCGCGAGTGTTGTGCTGATGACTTTTTTATTCGATAACTCACACAACTTTGACGTCAAAACGTCAAAAGTGAGTTTTCAAAGATGACCAACCGACATCCAAATAATTGATAAAAGAATATAAAAAAAAAACATTTGTTGTGCAGCGTGAAGTTACAACTTCAATTTTGAAAACTCAATATTTTTTTTATTTTTCCGTCAAAACGACAAAATTTGTTTTCCAAACATGAACAAACAATTCCATTAAACAAAAGTAGGATTTTCTTATGGTAGTGCCAGATTCACAGACATTGATCCCTAAATTAAATTCCCAGTCATTTCCCGTTTTTTCCGATGACGTGTTTGTTGTATATCTCGAGGGGAAAAATTGGGCGCATAAATGAAAGCATTAATGTATACATTTTTCATATATAAGAAAATATCTCAGGATTTAAAGAGGCATCGACGTGATCGGAATAGAGGGATATTGTTACATTTTCGAATCCGAGTTAGGTAGACATTGCTTTTTACAGTGGCTTGCAAACCTCGGGATTTCTTTTTCCCCATTTCACATAGGATCACGGCTTTTCAGCAAAAGAGCTGGACGAACGATCGGTATGACAGGCGAAAATAAAACTCATAACATATTGGATGGCACAAATACGAGCGATCCTTCATACAAATTCTCACGTTTCACGTCGACATATCACCGATCAATAACTCAACGATCCATTCGATAGATACCGTTTATATGCGAAAAAATATGCACAACCTCCACAATCTAAGTAGCACTCATCCCGGAAGTCTCGCATTTCTTGTTTGCAAAAATAACCTTGTTTATCGACCCAGAAGCCGGATTTTAGAACCCCATTGGCAGTAAATTTTTCATTAGCATGTTATAATTTACAGCGCAATAAATAGTGGATGCAAAAATACGCGGACGGTTTATTACAGAACCATTTGTTAGTGATGGATTGCTCGATTGTGTTCTACACGAGTTATAAACTTTACCGAATCCAGGGCAATAAATATTATTTGAAAAATTTATATGGAGGGTTTTAATGCAGGGTGGTGGCTGGACTTTATTTTCGAAATTCCCTGATTTTTTCCTGAATAATTTTGTATTTTTCTTGACCATTGACGTTTGAAGGCCAAAATTCTACTATATTTATACAATTTTAATTCATTATTCCCAAGGCTGTCGTAGCCCAATTCACTTGAAAAAAGTGAACTACTATGACCAGAAATGTGACCAAAAGGAACTTATTTCTAGCCAAAAAGTGTTCGATTGAAAAAAAATACAATAAATTGGCAAAAATCCCAAAAATGTCATTGATTTGAGTAAAATTGAAGTTAATTTAGGGGAACTTCAGAGGAAATGAGAAAAATTCGATATCCATACAAATTCAAATTAACTGAACAATAATCTAAGTTAATTAAAAAAAATTAAGAAATATATAAAAATTATTTGAATTCAGTGAGCTTGAAATGAGTTCAGAAAAACTGAAGCAAATACAAACGAATATCATGGAATGCCTAAGAATTCATGGTGAGTTTGAAAGATATCATGATGAATTAAACAAATTTTCTTAAATTAAAAAGTACAAATTGAATTGTGTGAATTGCCAAGAATTCAAGTAAATTCAAAAACTTCAAAAAAATTTCAGAGAATATAAAGTCATTCAAGATAGATTAATAATAATTCAGGGTGAATTCTAAATAAATTAAAATGAATTGAGAAAATGATTTAAAATTTTTTTCGAATCTTTGACACTCTACGAAAGTCCCTAATTCTTGTAAATAAATTCTTTGAAATCCAATAACACATCATAAAATCCCGTTAAAGTCTATAAAATCTGATATTTCTAAAAATTCATGGTATTTTCAAAAACATTTAAAAATATTATAGGTACTGTTAAAAAGTTCCATATCTACTGAAATTCTAGCAAATTTTTTACAAACACATGGCAATTTATGAAAATCGGTTATAATCGTTAAAATCCTTGAAAATCTCTTAAAATTTGTTCATTCTTCCGAAAATGTGTTGGAATCTTTCTAAATATCCTTACATACTTCAAAACCTTCCAAATCCCTCCAAATTATTAAAATCAATTGAAGATTCTTAAGAATCTTATTTTGAAGTTCCTGAAAATACATTGAATTCTTTTTAAATACTATGAAATATTTCAAATCCTTGAAAATATTTGAAAATACCCCAAAATCTTCCAAAATTTTTATTTTCTTTAAATTATTTGAAGCAATTGAAAATAACTTGAAACTGTTTAAAATATACTGAAATCTATTTAGAATTTAATTCCAAAGTTCTTGAAAGTACATTGGAATCTTTTTAAATACTATAAAATATTTCAAATCTTCGAGAATATTTTAAAATACCCCAAAATCTTCCAAATTTTTTAAGTTTCCTTTAAACTACTTAAAGCAATTGAAAATTACTTGAACCTTTTCAAAATATCCTGAAATGAATTCAGAATTTAATTTTAAAGTTTTTGAAAATACATTGGAATCTTTTTAAATACAATTCAATATTTCGAAATTCTTGAGAATAGTTGGAAATACCCCAAAATCAATCAAATTATTTTGATTCCCTTCAAACTATTGAAATTAATAAACAATTGCTTGAAACTGTTCAAAATATCCTGAAATCTTTAAAATTCTTTCAAATCTTTCGAAATACCTTAATATATATATATATATATATGAAGATCTTTGAAGTTTTATGAAATCCTTTAATTTTAGTGAATAAAATCTTTAATATCTATGAACTATTATAAAATCTCGTAAACCTACATGAAATCTGATATTTCCTGAAATCATGCAAGATTTAATAAAATATCTCGACAGCTTTCGAAATCTATTGAAATCTTCAGAAGTATCAGAGAATCCCTTTGAATCTTCTGAAATATTCCTGAACTTTACAGATCCTATAAAATCATTCTATATTTTTGGAAATTCAAAAAAAAGTTATATAAAATTAAATTAAAATTCTTTGAAATCCCCTGAAATCATTCAAATACTCAGAAGTTACATTAAAATTTGGTAATCTCTCAAAAATGCCTTAGAATTTTCTGAAATACTGAAAAAAAATTTTAATTCCTTCAAATCCCTTCAAATCATCAAAATCAATCAACGATTTCTTTGACTTTTTTTGAATTTTCAAAAAGTTTTAAAATGTTCATAAAATTTTGAAATTTTTTAAGTATCCCAAAAATGCCTTAGAATCTTTTCAAATTTCGCAAAATATTTTAATTTCTTCAAAAGCCCTCAGAATTATTGAAGTAAATTAACAATTCCTTGGAATACTATAAAAATTTCCAAAATTCTTCAGAATGTTTTTAAATCCCGTTGAATGTTTCAAAGTTCTTAAAAATGTCTTTGAATTTTTTTAAATACACTGAAATATTTTAAATTTTGTGAATATGATGAAATACCTTATCATTTTTTCAAGCTCTTGAAAATTCGGAAGATTTTTTAAAAATATCCTGTAATCATCAAATTTGTTTAAAATCCCTTAAAATTATTGAATTAAATTAACAAATATTTTCACTATTTCTCGTGAAAGTACATGAAATTTGCTTTTTTTTAAATTCTTGGAAAATTTATTAAAATGCTTTGACAGTTTTTAATGTCCGCAAAAATCATTAAAATCCTCAGGAATATCATAAAATCCATGGTGTCTTAAAAATATATTGTACAATCTCATAGATCCTGTAAAAACGTTCTATAGCTTTAAAAATTCTAGTAAAGTCTATCAAATCTAATGAAATTCTTTTTAAATCCCTTTAAATCATTTAAACCATTAGAAATTCAATACTTATTAGAAATCCTCTCTCTCTCTCTCTCTCTCTCTCTCTCTCTCTCTTACAAGTGAATACACTTGCTATACTTTCTCTATCTGTTCGCGTCTCCGTTTAGTGCGGCGAATCGCAATTGCCACTACTGCCACGCTAAGCAAAACATGTGCATTAGGGTGGTCCTTATTTATAATTGGTGGATTTTTTTTTCGAATTTCTCTGCTCTCACCCCTCAGTTTTGTTTGAATGCCCAAAAAAAAAATCTCCTCCAAATTTGAGCAAAATCGGTTAATATTTAGGGGTCGCGCAAAGACCATGAAGTTTCCCATTGATTTAACATGGGAAAAAGTCAGCTTTTTGTAAATCTAATATTTAAACGCGATAATATGTTACAAATAATTCCGTGTTTCAATATATTGTTCAGAACTCATCAGAGAATAAGAATCAATCATGAATTTTGATGTTGAATAATTTTAAGCCACTCTTATGGGTCCCCAAAGAAAACCCCATAAGTGACAAATGTGAATTTTACGTAATATTGCGGTTTATTGACGCTTTTGAAAGTTTTTTAAAAATAAATAATAATTGATTGGTAATTTACGAATATTCAGTCATTTGTTAACTAATATTCAATTATTTAAACAATTTTTAATTTGTTAAAATTTTTTTTTTTATTAACTCGCGAAATGAACGTATTTTCTAGACTTTATGAGTTATTTAATCGATAATAACAATAAAATAATTTGTTTAAATAATTTTGCAATTATTTAAATAATACGTATTTGTTCAATAATATATTTTACCTAAAAAAACAAGCGAAACCTTTTATATCATTGAATTTTGGACAAATTTTAATATGTTTCAGTACTAATTTGTTTATTATGAATAATCGTGGATGTTTAAACAAATTGGAATTTTTTAAACAGTATTTTTGTATAAATACTTTTGTGTGCTATTTTTCGAAAGACTGAATTATTTTTATTTTCTACTTTGCTTTTTAAGAATACTCTTAAACGTTTAAACAAATGAAAAATTGTTTGAACAATTGAATATTAGTTAACAAATGACTAGGTATTCGTAAATTACTGACCAGTGATTATTTATTTTTAAAAAAACTTTTAAAAAGCGTCAAGGAACCGCAATATTACATAAAATTCACATTTGTCACTTATGGGGTTTTCTTTGGGGACCCATAAGAGTGGCTTAAAATTATTCAACATCACTCTCTTTCTATGTGATCTCTTCAAAACTCATGATGATTCCTCACGAAAAATTTTGAAGGTAATCCATCAAAGTTTCACTTCTGCCGCGTGGCCCCACTGTCACACACTTTTTTTTTAATCTCTCTAAAAGGACTTCGAATCTTTTAAAATAACCTGAAAAATTTTCAATTAATAAAAATCCCCCTGAATGATCAAAATCAATAAACAGGTAATTAGAATTTTTTAAGTCTTTTTAAATTATTTTCAATTTGTTTAATTGGAATCTTTATATATGCTCTAAAATATTTTAAATCCACGAAAATCATAAAACCCTCTGGAATCTTTTGAAATATTTTAAAACTTGATAGGTCCTATCAAATCATTTCGTATCGTCCAAAGTTAGAGTAAATTATGTAAAACCCAATTTAAAAAATTGTAATCCCTTTAAAATGATTGAAATTCATAGAATTTGCTTCATAATTTTTCAATCTCTTATAAATGCCTCGCAATAATTTAAAATAACCCAAAATATGAGAAACCTTCAAAATATTTTCAAATTCTTTCAAATATTTCCAGAAAGCTTGCAAATTTCTTAGATGTTCTTTGAATACCATCGAATCCTTTGAAATCCCTCAAAATTATTTAAATCTATTAAAAATTCTGTGAAACCTTTTGAAATACCCAAAAATATTTCGATTGCTTTGAAATCCTTCGAAATCCTTTCAAATTATTGAAATCTGTTACAAATTTCAAAAATATTTCGAAATAATCTAAAATATTTCCAAGGAATTCAAGAAAATTCAGAAATAGGTGGACCTCAATTCTTTGATGGTTAACCAATGAATTAATTTATTGAAATAAAAGTGACTAAGGTGATTTTTTTCACTAAAAAGTGGTTTGATGAAAAAAAAAAATTGCCAAATGTCACTAAATAGCAGTCTCCTGATTCTCAGGTTTTTCCTGACCAACGTCCACCCTATCATAACTGATTCGATCTGACATCTCGATTTACTTTTTTGCTAGAAACAATATTACTCAGAGAGAATTATTACCACTCGCTCTGATAACTTTAATAATCACTTAAATAATTAATGAAACACTATGTTAGGGTTCATAAATTACAGAGCGCCTTCGACAAAAACATCGAAATGCTGACGACAGATCTTGATAAGAATATATAGGCGAGCTAGTGCCATTCATGATAGGGGACGGCGAAAAAAGTAATATATATTACTTATACTAATAACCATTCTCTTGATATACTGACTGGAGAGACACGTTTTATACAATAGAACAATTTTTTTTGATAATTAATCACTTTTTCAGCAGGCTTTTATCCAGTTTGCTGATTTCAGACTTCACAGTCCAAACTGATCTCAAAAAAGGAGAAAAAGTGATTTTTTGTGAAAATAAGAGAATAATAGAGGAATTAATTATGGTTAATAAAATTAATTTTGTATTCTATGAAATGCTTTTTCATAAAAATAGTTAAACTTTCAACCAAGTAATATTTTATACCAAAAGAGATGAATTTTCATCCCAAAAGGACGAATTTTTGAAAAAAGAGTTACGTTTTCAAGAAGAAAAATCGAATATTTTAAAAAAAGGTTGACATTCAAGCTCGAAAAGATAACTTTTTATTAAAAATGTTTATTTTCAACCAATAAGAATACATTTTTAACAAGAAACTTTAATTTTCAACAATAATAAATTAATTTTTAAATAAACCGTACCATTTACAAATTAGTAATTGAATTTTCAAGCCAAATGAATGAATTTTCAACGAAATAGTTACCTTTTTAAACAAATAATTGAATTTTCGAATAAGTAATCAAATTTTCAAGCTAAAAAGTAAAATTTTTTAGTAAACCAATAACTTCAAACCCGGAAAAGATAAGCGAGATAGAAGACTCTTCAACAAATTTTCAAGCAAAAACGGCGAATTTTCTAAAACAAAGTAGAAATTTTCGAAAAAAAAAAATTTTTTCCAGAAGGAAGATAAATTTGAAACCCCAAAGGCAGGATGTGCAACAGAACAGCTGCATATTTAACAAAAAAAAGATTACTTCTCAACAAAATAATTAAATTTCCAACCAAGAATATAATAGTTAAGTTTTAAACCAAAAAAGAAGACTAAAAGTACCATCACCTATTTTATTGAATAATATTGTTTTTTGGATTAAAAATTCATATTTTTGGTTGAAAATGAACTTTTTTTTTTTAATCTCAACTGTCGTCTAAGCCGTTCATGCTTTGTTCAGACAATTCATCTATTTTACTTTTTTTGTTTACGATTTTTTTGTTTTTAATCAATTTTTTTTTAATTTAACCATTTCATTGAAAATTCGCCTATTAAGTTAAAAATTCAACAATTTTGTTGAAAATTTGATTACTTTGTTGAAAATTAAATTTTTCTGCGAAATTATAATTATATCGTCGAAAATTCCACTATTTTTTAGAATATTTTTATGTTTTTTGAAATACAACTATTTTGTTTAAAATTTTTAAATACATTGTTGAAGAATCATATTTTTTGTTAAAAACATAATAATTTTTTTTTTTTCAATTATCATTTTTTGATAGAAAAACTGTTCTTTTTTGGTCAAAAGTAAACTTTTTGTTGGAAGTTTAACTATCATT
>CAKNXH010001383.1:134305-146443 GCA_932178445.1 Andricus quercusramuli
TTTTTTTGTTAACGATTTTTTTGTTTTTAATCAATTTTTTTTAATTCGACCATTTCATTGAAAATTCACTTATTAAGTTAAAAATTCAACAATTTTGTTAAAAATTTGATAACATTGTTGAAAATTAAACTTTGCTGCGAAATTTTCATTATATTGTCGAAAATTCAACTAGTTTGTTGAAAATTTAATTATGTTTTTGGAAATCCAACTATTTTGTTGAAAATTTAAATACATTGTTGAAGAATCATATTTTTTGTTAAAAACATAATAATTTTTTTTTTCAATTATCATTTTTTGATAGAAAAACTGTTCTTTTTTGGTCAAAAGTAAACTTTTTGTTGGAAGTTTAACTATCATTAAAACATTTTGCGTTTTGGATTGAAAATTTCTCTTTTTTAGTTGAAAATTAAGTTCTATAATGGAAATTGAACTTTTTCGGTTGACACTACTGCTTTCTTCTCAAAAATTCTCGTTCTGGCTTAACAATTTAACATTTCTGCCGTTTTTTTTTTTTTTTTTTTTTTTTTTTTTTTTGATAAAGACTAATTCTTTTTTTGAAAATTCGACATTTCATCAATCATCTTTTTTAGTCGAAAATTCAACGATTTCAAATAGAAAATCAGCCTTTTCAGCAACAATTCAGGTTTTGGCTTGAAAATTCAACCTATTGTTTAAATATTCAACTATTCTGTTGATGGTTTGATTATTTTGATGAAAATTAGTATCTTTTATTTGAAAATCAATTAATATATTTTACTTTTTTTGTCTATGTTTTTTGTTTTTGGTCAAAGTATTTTTTCAATTCGACCATATGATTGAAAATTTATCCATTTAGATATAAATTCTACCATTTTGTTGAAAATTTGATTATATTGTTGAAAATTAAAGTTTTCTTCAAAATTTTAATTATATTGTTAAAAATTCAACTTTTTAAAAATTTAATGATATGTTTGCAAAATTCAACTATTTTGTTGAAAATTTAATTACATTGTTGAAGAATCAACTATTTTATGAAAAGATCATATTTTTTGGTAAAAAGTTCAACCGTTCCAAATAGAAAATGAGTCGTTTTGAATTATAAATTCATCTTTTTTTGTTAAAAATGAAGCTTGTTTTTGAATGTGTCACAATCTTCTACAAAATTATCCTTTGGCCTAAAAATTCAACTTATTGTTTAAAAATTCAACTGTCCTGTTGCAAACTTAATAATTTTTTTTTATAATTATTCTCTTTAGATAGAAAAACTTTTTTTTTTCTTGTTAAAAGTAAACTTTTTTTTTGAAGTTTAACTATCTTTAAAACAGTTTGCGTTTTGTATCAAAAATTCCTCTTTTTTGGTTGAAAATTAACTATTTTAATGGAAATTTAACTTTTCGGTTGACACTACAGCTTTCTTCTAACAAAATTCTCATTCTGGCTTAAGAATTTAACAATTCTGCCGTTTTTTTTTTTTTTTTTTTTTTTTGAGAAATACTAATTCTTTTTTTGAAAATTCGAACACCTAATTGACAATTCATCCGTTTGGTTGGAAATTTGATTATATCGTTGAGAATCCAACTATTTCATCAATCATATTTTTTAGTCGAAAATTTAACTGTTTCAAATAGAAAATCAGCCTTTTCAGCAACAATTCAGGTTTTGGCTTGAAAATTTAACTTATTGTTTAAATATTGCACTATTTCAATTTTCTGATGTTAAATTTTTTCGATCTACTGGTCAAATAATTTTCTGGCGAAACGAGAAAAAATCTGCCTCAGCCCGGAATTGAACCGGGAACGCCACTTTCCATGAGTGGAGCGTTAACCAATTACGACACCGAGGCCGGCGCAGACAATTTCTCGTTTCTCCTACATCCACAGGATGACGTAAATCTACGTCTAATTATAACCTGTAGGTTTAGTGACTGATTCTAGTCTGAATAAATTTCACCGAATCTTGAATAATTTAATGTAAGATGTTATTTTGTCTCTAAACCTACAGGTTATAATTAGACGTAGATTCACGTCATCCTGTGGATGTAGGAGAAACGAGAAATTGTCTGTGCCGGCCTCAGGGGCGTAATTGGTTAACGCTCCACTCATGGAAAGTGGCGTTCTCGGTTCAAATCCGGGCTGGGGCAGATTTTTTCTCGTTTCACCAGAAAATTATTTGACCAGTAGATCGACAAAATTTAACATCAGAAAAGTAATTAATTAATTACCCTGGTCGACAAAATAACAGCTTACATTAAATTCTCCTATTTTGTTGATGGTTTCATTATTTTGATGAAAATTAGTACTTTTTAATTGGAAATTCCTCTTTTTCATTAATTTTTCCTCCAGAAATCTATCTCAGCCTTTTTTCCCCCCACTGAAATGGAACTCAATTAGCAGAACCCTATAAGAAAATCCATCTGTTCTTGATTAAAACTTTTGCTCGTATGTTTGAAGTCTACCATTATAAATTTGGATTGGAATTTATCTCGTTGGGTTAAAAATTTTACTACTTGGATAAAAAATTAATTATTTTGTTTGAAAAAGTTACAATTTTGTTAAAATGTCATCTTTTTCGTCAATAATTCATCAACTTGGTGAAAACTTGGTCTGCTAAACAATCGGCGTTTTTGCTTCAAAAATCGACTGATTGTTTTGCACATCAACTATTTTGTTAAAAACTAAATTATTTTATCTAAAATTAAATCGTTTATTGAAAATTAATTCATTTTTTTAAATTGACTTATTTTATTGAAAATTCGTCTAGATACGGCTGTCGAAAAATAAAAACCAGTTCTTTGTGAACCACCCTGATGAATACCTTCATTCAGGTTTGTAAAGCCGTAGTGTGAAATACAAAACAGCCATTCACGTTTATTTGAAAACAGTAGTATGTTGATACCATGTTTAAATGCAGTACTTATGCTTGAATTAAACGTTACATGAAACCGAGTGTTTAAATTGGTACATTTTAAGCTTGAATTTCGACCTCGCTAAGTAGAGGGCTTTTAAAATCCGAGGTGCAAAAATTAAGGGTTGCATACGGGTGTGTTCCACTCTCAACATACTCTTGAAAATAATTACACCCGGTTTTCAGCACCGCGTCTAAACCTGCGACGGAAGTTGCCAGTTTTACGTTGATTTATGAAGAAGCGCATTTTGCCTGGATTGTAATATGAATTTTATATTGTAGAGAAACCACCCTACAGAGGATAGGAAAAAATTTAACAGAATTTAACTGCATCAGTTTCTAAAAATGAAGAAAGATGATCATTGTTAAATAAACGATAAATATTCAGTTGAGTATTTTTATAGGAAAAAAAAATATTACGAACTCTCTAAATATGAATTAGTGAAAATTTCACTAGTTGAATTAGTAAATGTATGGTTCACTAACCAAATAGTAATATTTTGATGCTTTACTTTTAAAATAGTAAATATTTAACTGATAAATCAGTAAAAGTTTTACTAATCTCAATTAGTAAACATGGTTTACTATTATTTAGTAGCTTCGCTTTACTAATTCATTAGTAACCTAGCGCGATCACTAACGAATTAGTGAACTGCAACGATTTCGACCAATCTGAAGTCATATCCTCATATGACATTGCGTGCTACTTGATGCCACGCTATTTGAGATTCGCAATGTGTTATCGTGAAGTCAGAAAAAGTGTTTAATTGTATAGTTTATAATTTTATTAATGAAACGAGTTATGCTGCTGGATATTGTGTAAGTACAATGGTCAAACATACACTAATCTAATGATTAAATTGTGTGATATTATAATATCACATTATAATTATCAACATAATTTATAATTTAACCTTGAGGTTAGGTTTATCAAAACAAAACTATTAATTCCAATGATACAAGAAAACATTCGGAATACACAAGATGTTTCATATTAATAATTTCTTCTATTTTAGTTATTATTAGGTGGATCATTGTCGTTTTCCAGCGGAAACGTTCAAATGCTTTGATGAGGCTGAAAAGCTCACCGCACAAGAGTTTGCGAATGAGTTGTGTCAAGACACAGGTGCCTTATTTAGATGAAGATTCGTCAAGAATTTAGATAAGTATCTTTAATATCGGCTGTTACCAGGAACGCTTTTATCCGGGTTGACATTGAATGTCAATTTTAAAATTCGCGAAAAAACTGGGGGTTTTTTGAGGCCGGAAAACACCGAGAAATGGAAATTTATTTTTTGACAGAAAACTTAACACATTTTCAGATGAAAAATGTATCTCTCAACATTTCCTGAATGTTAAGTTCAGTTGTTAACTTCTTCAGTTGCGATACCATTCAGTTTGCAATGCGTTATTCTAAAATCTTTTACTTTAAACATTTTCCACTTTAGATTTTAATTTTTAAGCGTATATTTGCAATTTTATGAATATCAAAATGCAGTTTTGAAGGGTTAACAATTAAAAGCGTTCGAAATTAAATATCTTGGATGAAAAAAGTTTTTAGTTCATCAACTGTAAATATAAATTAATTTATGACTTTTTAAATTCAACTGTCCTCAAGGTATAAAAAGTGGAAAATAAAAATGTCAAAATTAAAGAGTTTACAGATTTCAACGATAAAAATTTAAATGTTTCAATTCGAAAGCCTTAGTAGTTCAACAAATGTAAACGTTCAATTGAAACTTCATAAGCTATTTTTGATTTTGAAATAACTTCACATCTGGTCGAAAATGTATCTTTTTTAATTAAAAATTTAATTTTCTCGATTAAAAATTGAAACAGAACGTTCAAAATTGATTCTATTTCGTTAAAAATTTATTTTTATACTGAAAATTCAAGTATTCCATTTTTTGTTGAAACTCATTACGTTTGTTAAAAATTGATCTATTTTCTTGAAAATGAATAAAGCTTGATCATTTTAGTTAAAAATTCATTTCTTTGGTTGAAAATGAGTTTTTTTATTACAAAATTAATTGTTTCAACTGTAAGTTGAACCATTCTCTTTTCAGTCAAACATTTATAGTTTGAATTCAACTATTCTATTTTTGGTTAAATATTTATTTCTTGGGTTAAAAATTGCACTATTTTGTAGGAATTTTTTCGTTTTGTAAAAAATTCATCATTTAGGTTGATAAATCCAGTATTTAGTTTTAAATTCTTTCTTGTTGTTGATGATACATCACTTCAGTTGAAAAAATTCTCTCTTTTGGTTGAAAATTTAATTTATTTGTTGAAAACTCAGTTTTTAAAATGAAAATGTAACTTCAATGTTCTGTGCTGTTTTCCGCAATAATATTTGTATACTAACTCACCTGAGAGCACTCGCTATGCTGCCAGAAATGTTGCTCAATTCAAATTTTTCTACGGGAAAAAGCTATGAAAAATCGTAGTTAAATAAGGATACTTTGTCTAGCAATATGAAAAATGTTATTCATTTGCAGATCGCAGAAACTAATTTTGGTGTCAATCGGCAAGGAATCGACAACGTTAATCGACCAAAGAGTACCATTCCAACCCCAGATCTTCTTCGCCTACTACCAGAATCGTCGAATGTTGCAAAAATTTAGTTAGGAAGCGCAAGAGAAATGAGAAAGAGAGTTGATGTGTTGTCAGACCTATGAGTTTGAAAAAAAACTCAAAAACTTGAGCATAAAGGCAATATGAAAATTATAAATTACAGGGTAGCCGTAGCAATCAGAGAAAAAATTCCCGGTCATTTTCCCGTTCACAAAAATTTTTCACGGTCAATGAAATTGCAAAATTTAAACTCTAAGGCTAAAAATGTTCCATTTAAAGTAATAAAAACTGAACAATTTCCAATTGAATGCAGTTAAACCGCTTCAAATTCAGTTCCAAAAATGTAAATCCACGTTATCATTTTTAATGCTCTAAATCAAAAAATCAATCAATGAATTAAAAATTTTTGAAAATTATATTATTTTTAACAATTTCAAGCTAGTTCTTTTATTTTCAATACCTTAAAAAAATGTTAAATACTTCCACAATAATTTTTAGAAATTTTGTAAATCTCTTAATATTTTCCTAAAATTAATTTTTCAAAATGAAAGACCATTTTTAATTTTCCTAGGAATCTTCATAAAATTATTTGTATTCCTTTGAAGGCTTTCACAATTCTTAAGAAGCTTCTAAATTTTTTGTTCAAAGTCTGTAAAAATCTATATTTTGTTTTGAATTATACTGTCAGCTACTTCCGCCCATATATATTTCTAAATATAGAGTAATTGCTCTTTATCTTAATTACAAAATTTGAAATTGAATTGTGTAAAAATGGAATCTTTTAGA
This sequence comes from Andricus quercusramuli, assembly GCA_932178445.1. Lineage (NCBI taxonomy): Eukaryota > Metazoa > Arthropoda > Insecta > Hymenoptera > Cynipidae > Andricus > Andricus quercusramuli. Next base: position 140,549 of record CAKNXH010001383.1, read on the forward strand.
CTTAAACAGTATTTAAAATTTAATTAATGCTTTTGATCATGGATATATTATTTTGAAGTTATTTTGAAATTGAAAATAGATGTATATAAAGTTTCAATAGGTGTTTACATTTGTTTATCTAATAAGACTTATCTAATAAGAACTGATTTCCAATCGTCTTAGAAAATCAATTATCATTCACTTTTTAATCCTTAAAGTACATTTCAATTTTAAAAATCATTATTTGAAATTTATATTAACAGTTGATCAACTGAAAATGATTTTTATCCAAAACCATCAATTTCAAACCCTTCCAATTACTAATTTCTTAGGTCTATAACACTGCATTTAAAAATTCTTCAAATTAAAATGCACGCTTGAAAATTAAAATCTGAAATGGAAAATTTTTAAAGTGAAAGATTTTCGAATTACGCATTCTAAACTGAATGATATCATAACTATAAAATATAACAATTTATCTAATTATTTAAGAAGGGTTGAAATACAGTTTGGAAAGACTTTTTTTTAATTTGTAAAATTCCTGGTCAAAAAATAAATTCACTGTCATTCCCCGGTTGTTCTCGGTCTCATAAGATTGCCGGTCCAGCGGCCACCCTGAAATTATCATATTATTGTTTTATTTAACTATTATAGATAAAACAGAATTCAAGATCAATTTATTTAATTACTATCACCTGGCCAAAACCACAGCATCATTGAATATCTATGTACTTTTTTGTTTCAAATATTCTGTTTCATTGTCAATAAAACTTACATGAATTTATAACAGTGCATATTTTTTATATACTACCATTTTTTATAATCTGCTTGCAATTTATATTTATTTTGAAAAAATTAATTTCTTCACTATATAATTAGTGACTTTTCACTCTTCAATTAGTACAACTGCAATGGCAGGGATTACTAATTGCTTAGTGGAATTTCACTTATTTCATAAGTGGACAATTTTCACTAATCAAATTAGTAGTTTTCTACTAATCGTTAGTGACCGACTTCTCTCTAATTGAATTAGTGAAATTTCACAATCAATTAGTGGAATTTCACTAATTCAGATTTAGAGAGAAGGTAATTAATTAGCTTTATTAAACATTTTTAATAGACCTGGTCAAGGGTATGATTTTTACAACTTTGTTTATAAATAGATAATCGTTTCTGGTGTTGCCCCAGGGCAAGTCAGAATTTTCATATCTGGATAATTTTAATGTATCATTAGCATACTCACAAATAAAATTAACTTATTGAGTGAATAATAGTTGGAACTATAATTATTTTTAAAAAATCGCAAAAGTTTAAATTATTGACATTTTTTTATCTTGACTTGCGATTACAGAAAAACGAAGCTTCTTTACATACCTTAATCCTGAAAATTGTATCTTTTCCGAAAGGCTCCTTGAAACACAATTAAAATTTATGAGTTTTTTAATAACTATTAATTTACACTATTTCCTGGGTTTATTATTTACCATAATTTAAATTGAAAAACTTCACAAATAAAAATAAACAAACACAACCGTCAAGTGAAAACAACTGCGAGACAGTCGCAGAGCTGCCAATTTTAACAGACATAAATATTAATAAATATTATGAATATTTATAAATATTACAGAAAGAACAATTTGTATTGATAAGTATTGTTCATACAAATTTAAGCTTTAAATCCAATGTATAAACATGTCATAAAAATATTTCATTAATTCAGAAAGTATGATAAAAGAAAAGATGATGTTTTTTTTCAGGTTCAAAATAAATTTGTTGCTCTAACGCATTAATTAATTATAAAATTTCAATAGAAATTCTTCAGAAAATATTTTATACATTTGCTGAGATTTTTCAGTCGTCCTATACATGAATAGGACGACTGAAAAATCCCGAAAAATAAAATTCCCGCCACTATCAAATACATACATAAATTCCAGAATTAGAAAATTCCGGACAAAAATTGCCTAATTATAAAATATCCATACTAGAAAGTACCCGAATTCAAACAGTCAATTTTTCATGAATTACATTTATTAATTAAAAATACAATGATGAAATATTTTGATTGAAGAAATATTTTCAATGTTTGAAGTTTCTAAAATTATTGTTTGAATTTAAGATACCAAGGATTAAAAATATATTTTTCTGGGTATTTATATTTATGAAAAAAATTCAATTATTCAAATTGGGGAATTTTCTAGTTAGGATATTCTATAATTCGGCAATTTTCTGTCGGGAATTTTATTCGGGAATTTTCCAAATCGGGAATGTTATTATTCGGAAATTTTCCAATTCAAGAATTTTATTTTCCGGGATTTTTCTGTCGTCCCATATGTATATATATTGGGATGGTCCAAAAAAATCTTTTTTGGAATTTTTATGTATATCACCCGAAAATTTGTATGAATCTACACAAAAAATCCATTTATGTTTTGTTTTGGAAAAAAATAATATTTGGAGGTGGTTCAAACCCCGTGAAGTTCAACACGTACTTCCCATAAAAAAGACGGTTTCGTGAATTTTGTTCCGAATCTTCAATATTATGTGAATCGATCTAAAACTGAATATTTTTTCAACAATTAGCCACAGAAAACGAACTAAATTATACTTTTTAAATAACTCGCTATAAGTCTGCTTTATGGGGTCCCAAAAGCAAAGTTTTGCAAATTTTTGTCGCTAATTCTGATTTTTTTGTAGTTTTGCGAAGGAAAATTGTTTTCCATTCATAAAATACTACCTCATACTGATGATTGGATGTTAACATAAATTGTTTGAATAATTTATTATTGTTTTTAGTTATCATTTCTTAGAATAGCGTTAGAAAGTCGAGGTTTTTTCGAAAAATATTACTTTTTGTCAAATTTTAGATTGGAGTGAGAAAATCTTACCTTATTTAAACAAACATGATTTTTCAAACAATGTACCATTTTTAATAACATTCATTTAGAATAATGCTACAAAATTGCAGTTTTTTCAAACATTTCCCACTTTTTGTCCAATTTTCAATTAGAGTAAGGGAATTAATTGATTTTAAAGTTGACAAATTTGTTATTATTAATAATACTTAATTTGAATAATGCTAGAAAGCTGCAGTTTTCTATAGAATTGACTACTGTTTGTCTACTTTTCACTTGGCGTGAATTAATAATTAACTTTTAGCAAAATAATTATTCAAAAGTTTTATTTTTGTTTATAACTAATTTCTTCTTCATTAATGCTAAATGTTTGCGATTTCTCTTGAAAATTTTAATTTTCTGTCCACTCTTTACTTAATAAATTAATAAATAATGCAAGATAACAAAAAAAATGTTTCTAACACAATTTCTTTTCCTTGAATACCGCTAGAAGTTTCGGTTTTTTTCCGAAATGCTTTTTGTCCACTTTTCATTCGGAGCCATTTAATATTTATTTCAATTTACCAAAAATAATTGCTGAAATAAATTATTGTTGTCTATAGTTACCTTTTTTTACAATAATAATACAATAATAATAAGTTATTTGAACAAAAATAATTACTTTTGTTAACATTGATTGAATTAATTGAAATCTGTATTGAAATTTCGTCTAGTGATGGAGAAACTCTTCAAAGCCTTGTTAAAGAAAAATTTGGTTTCAAATATTATTTCTCGTACCCAGGTTTTGAAATTTTTATCTTATCTCTATTATTTTTATCTTATCCTATTTAATAAATCTCCTCCAGAAAAAATCTCAAAATCTCTCGAATCATCTCGAAATCTATCGAAGTATCGCGAAATCTCTCGAAATCTATCGAAATATCTCGAAATCAATCGAAATCTATCGAAATATCTCGAAATATATCGAAATTTATTATATTGTTATTAAATAGAACCTTTCATGATAAGAACGCTTTCACGGTGACTGTTTGATATGATACTTAGAAAATTTGGAAGCATTTTTAATTATTTGAACAATTTTTGTAAAGAAATTCAGATTTTGTCTATTTTTCAACGAATAGGATCAATTAATAAAAAATTAACTAATAATGCTTTTCCTGAGACAGTTTGATATGGTACTTTGAAAATTTACAAGAATTAATAATTATTTACAAAATTTTTATAAACAAATTTAGAGTTTGACTATTTTTCAACGAATAGGCTCAAATAAAAAATTAACTAAGGATATCTTTGCGATTTTTTTTAATTAACTGATAACATCTTTGCGACGATTTTTTTTCTATTTTATAGTGCTTTACAAATTCCCAATTGTTTTTCAAGGAATAGGCTTAATTTTTTACAGATTTAACTGAAAATGTATTTGGGATCACTCTTTTCTATAGTGCTTTCCAAATTGAAAAGAACTATGATTTATTTATTTAAACAATTTTTGTAAGGAAATTCAAAGTTTGGTTATTTTTCAACGGAATCAACTAATTGTAAAAATGCTTTTTCGGTGACTGTTTGATATTATGCTTTGCAAATGTACAAGAATCATTAATTATTAACAATTTTCATGAACAAATAGACAGTTTGGCTATTTTTCAACAAATATGCTCAATTTTTTACATAATTATCTGAGAATATCTTTGCGATAACTTTTTTCTATGATGCTTTGCAAATTTCCAATATTCGTTAATTATTCGAACAATTTTCATAAACGGATTCAGATTTTGGCTATTTTTCAACGAATAGGCTCAATTTTTTTACGAAATGAATTATGACTCTTTTCTATGTTGCTTCGTAAATTTGCAAGAATTGATGATGATTTTAACCATTTTCATTTAAAAATTTAGAATTTGGGTGTTTCAACAAATAGGCTACATTTTTTCCAGAATTAACTAAGAATACCATTCTGATGACTTTTTTTATATGATGCTTTCGGAATTTCCAAGAATTATTAATTATTTAAACAATTTTCATCAAGAAATCAAGAACTTGGTGAATCAAGATTTCTACGACACTTTGCGAATATACAATAATTATTAATTTTTTAAACAATATTCATAAACAAATTTAGATAATAGCTATTTATCAATGAATAGTGTATATTCTTTTACAGAATGAACTAAGAATATCTTTCCGATGACTTTTTTCTGTGATACTTTGTACATTCTCAAGTATTATTAATTGTTTTAACAATTTTTATAAACAAATTTCATGGCTTTCATCCGAGCCAAATCATTATTTTTTAATTGGCCACAAAGTGAGAGTTTCTTTCTTTGTATTAGCAACAATTTTTAACCATAAGATATTTCCATGAAAATCATACCTCTAAAAAATAGTTTTTGAATCTAAAGAAATTAGGACATCATTTTTTCACCGAGAGAAACAAACTGTCGCGATACGGTAGCCGAAAAATGAAAACAAGTTTTAGTAATAGTTTTTTTCGGAAATTTTAGAGTTTTAAATTTAAAGAAAAAACAAGAATCTAACTCAAATCATCACATTTTCAAGTTTAATGATTTAAAAGTTACTTGTTATTAAAAACAGAACAATAAAAGACAAATTTCCAAAAAATGTTAAACTTGATAATATTAGGATTTGAGTTAGATTTTTTTTTTTAGAGAGAATTTCAAACTATGAAATTTACGAAAAAGCTATGAAGATAATTAGTAATAAATTTCAAATTTTTTCAAAAAATTGAGAAAAAAACGATAAACTTATTATGGGTCCAACTTTAACCTTGAATAACTTTTGAAGATTTTAATTCATGAAAAAATCATTAGAGACCTTTTTTGTAGAGCGTCGAATTTTCTACAAGAATTCTTATGTGGGGATTTCGAAAAAAATAGTCGATTTTTCTCACCCACCCTAATATATATATTGTTAATTTCTTTAAATATAAATTATGTACTTCTTTTAACACTCAACTTACTATTCAAAGTGAAGAGGTTATATATAATTTATATATAGTGGAGAAGAAACTAATATTTTTCATTTGTTTTCACAGAAAAATAAA